>JAODAL010003232.1:0-177933 GCA_025379985.1 Phyllomedusa bahiana
AACACAGCCTTAACTGCCTCATAGGCCTCCTCATATGGTATGTTTGTAAACAGGCTTTTTACATCTAGCGTGCACATCCAGGTAGCCTCTTTAGCGTTAATGGTCTGTAGTACACATAAAAACTGTTTTGTGTCCAACAGACAACCAGTTTTTTCTTTTACAAATTTTTGGAGATATCCATATATATATATATATTGCCAGAGGCTCCAAAATGGAGCCTATGCCCGAGACTATAGGCCTGCATGGTGGTGATTTCAGTGATTTGTGGATCTTGGGGATGAAATATATAATCGGGACTCTCGGATTCTGCACCTTCAACATGTTTGCCATAGTTGCTTCTTCTATAACCATATTAATTTCTTTCTGGAATTCTGAAGTCGGATCTTTCCTAAGAATTTTGTAAATTATCTGATCTTCTAATTGTGTAATAGCTTCACATATGTAGTCGGTTCTGTCCATGACAACCGTTGCATTACCTTTATCGGCTTTCTTAATGATTAAATCTTGGTCACGTTTTAGTTGTTTAACCGCACTCCTTTCTTTATTGGACAGGTTGTCACGGACAGAAAGGGCCATGGAATTCCATTTCCCCTTTACTTCATCCATAACACATTGTTGAAACACGTCTAGGGCGGCACTTTGTATATTAAGATCAAATTGACTTCTTCTTCCCAATTTTTTTGTCAGCCTCTCATATATGCCCTTATTCACACTGCTTTGTTTTCCGAAATGCATTTTTAATCTTAAACTATGGCAAAGATTATGAAAATCAACAACAAATTTAAATAGGTCATCTTCACCCCTCGGAACAAAATGCAAGCCTCTATTCAAGACCTTCTCTTGAGATTTAGTAACTTCCTTGGTGGATATATTCACAACTAGCGGTTCTGGTTCCGTTTTCGTTGTAGTCTCTTTGTTTTGCCTTCTTCCATCATTTGTTGCATCGATCGACTCCCATCTGCGGTGCTTGTTTCTCCTAAAAAAGGTATGCCAGTTTTATTCTTAGTAGCTCCGCGTGTGACATTTTGGTTTATATCTGAGGTGGCACTTAAGCTCTCAGTGGAGGTATGATTTTGTGGCTGCTGTCTATACTGGATGCGTCTTCTATTGCGACTTTCTGCCCACGTATAAACCCGTTCATATTGGTAATCTTTAGTGTCGCGTTCAAACTTCCTTAATTTTACCTTCAAGAGTTGTTCTTTCATTTTTTCAATGCTATTTTTCAGCTCATTATGTGTGCGTTCGTACTGCTCCAAGTCCACCCTTTTTTTAAAATTCCTCCTCACAAACAAGGATGTCAGTTTTCACGTTTTTCAGAGCAACTTGTAGATGTTGAATTGTCAGGATCATTAGATCCAGTGAATAGCGGTTTGATATGGCGTACCATTTTTCTTTATAGAGTACATCATCTTTTAAAGGATAGGTTGTAGAGTACTTCTCAGTCCTCTTGGGATTCTCAAAGCTTTAACATATTCTGCAATGGTAGACGCATGCATTGTTAAGTTAGTCTCCTTTTTCATCAGCTGTTCCAGCTTTTTCATCACATGAGTAGAATCGCCACTTTGTGCAGCATTCAGCATGAAACCGGCTACTTCAGCTTGTTTCAGTATGGCAGTCCTTTCACTGTCAGAAAATGCGAACATGTCCGCTCTGTTGTTTGTCATCTTAGCAATTTCTTCAAATGACATTGTTGCAGTTTGATGGAGAGATTTACAACACTATATCCCAATCTTTAAATACAGCAATTACTTTCCAGCCACCAGTTTTGCCTTGATAAAGGGAATCCCTCCGGCAACCCCTTCTTAGAATACTTCAAGCATAAAGATATCTTCAAGGCATAGAGAATAAATAGGCTTTACTTCATATTCCACAAATGACATAGAATAACGCAATAACACAAACGTAGTGTGAACAAAGTCTAAAAACCTGGTGTTGTATTGGTTTGCGCAATGGCATATGGATAAGGTTTCCTTGGAGTCCTCAGTCTCTCTGCGTGGACTCCATACAGAGCGGACAGTCTCGCTGCTGTGCGTGATGCGACGTTTCAGAAGCTCTTACTTCCTTTTTCAATCATGCGCACTACATCCTATGTTCCGTTTAAATACCCCTCCCACAGTCACATGGGCCAAATAACACCAACAATATAAAACAGTTAAAAACAATCAAACAAAAGGCCCTAATGTTACCATCATAAGTAGCACCTTAAATTGAAATTTTCATTAAGGCCTTTGGGCGCTAGGGATTCCAACGTGTGGATCCAAAATGCCTCTCGTCTTAGAAGCATAGGAACCACTTCACATTCGTTTCTGACGTGAACTTCCTCCAGAACACACCATTTGAGATCACTCACCTGGTGTCTGGATTCATGGAAGTGACGTGCCACTGATGTTTCACCGTACCTGTTACCTTCCTGAGTCTGATCTTGCTGCGTCTTTTTTCCAAAAGTGCGTATGGCTGACTTGTGCTCAGTAATCCTTTGTTTCACCTGTCGGCTAGTCTGCCCTACATATTCTCTCCCACAGGGACATTTTAGTGCATAAATAAAATTTTTGCTATTGCAACTATGGTAGCCCTTGATATCTATTTGAGTCCCCTTCATGGGATGTATGAATTTAGATCCTTTTATTACGGCGCTACAATTGGAACATGTCATGCATGGAAATGTGCCTTGCTTTGTGGCTCTGATTCTTTGTTGCACTGTTTTCCCACTTGCGTGCTATTTATCTGTTCGTATTAGATTTGTCTCTATTGTATCTACCACCTTTTAAAGATGTATGCGTGGACCGCTTTTGACATTAAATGACCTATTTTGTTATCTTTCTGCGCTGATTTAAAGTGACTCAATAAGGTTAATGTGTTCGTGTGTAATTAATTGAGCTCTTCTTCCATATGTAGTAACCATTGTACACCTATAATTTTCACTAGTTCTTTTCCTACTTTCCTTCAAGAATTCCTCGCTACTTATCTTGCCGACTTCATCACTAATCTCCCTCATTTTTTAGGATCATTACCCTTCTCCTTCGAATATTTCGCATTTATGATCATAGTCTTTTTGGGGTGGTTATTATTTTAATGTTCATCCAGAGCATATCACTCATTGGCCCTGATAACTGACTCGATGGTTTTCATGACAGTTCGAGGTGCATGGAATCTTGTCTAGATTTTGTGTATTGTTACGATGTGCTGTAGGACTTAGATACATGTTGTTTGCAAATTCTATCTTGTTTCTCTACCTTACTAACCTCGACATCTCAAATAAATCTAAGTATAGTTTATAATAATAATATCATTTTCCTTATTTATATATAGCGCCAACAGTATTCCGCAGCACTTTCCAATTTATGAGGGTGTACAATTTAGAGACAGTCCATTCAACATTTAAATGGGAACTTACTAATGTAGACACGAGGTATGAGGGAGCCTGCTCGCGAGAGCTTACAATCTATCTATGGTGTATGGGTGAGACAAAGGTGTTAAGAAGTGCTCAGTTTACAATGTCCGCCAGGTTACATAAATAGGTGGTGGTCTTACATACAAAATTGGGTGACCTGCCAACCTGCAGAACAGCTACATCTTATATACAGATAAGTGCCTGTGAGTGCCCTAGTGTAGGGAGTGACAAATGTGTTGATACTCAGTTAGGGATCTTGGTGGGCCAGGACTGAGAAGATGTTTTCTTCAGGCACTCTTGAAAACTATGGAGTTGTGAATGTTTGCCTGATCGGCCGTGGATAGCATGTTCCAGAGAATTCGGATGCCGCTCACGTGTGAAATCTTGAGACTGGGCATGGGAGGTTCGATGATTGAGGAATGTAATCTGATATCATCTAGCAAGCGGAGAGCACGGGTACGGGTGTGTAGACAGAGATGAGGAGGAGTATGTAGGGAGGAGCAACACTGTTGGAGAGCTTTATGGGTGAGAGTGATGAAGTTAATGTTTGTTATTTCTGTACTGTATCAGGTAGCCAGTGCAGTGACTGACACAGGTAAAGGCAAATATGTTATAGCTTGGCCTGGAAAGAAAGACAATGCCTGTGTGCTGCATTAGGACAGAATTGAAGAGGGCGAGTTGGCAGAGAGGGAGACGCCGATTAAGCAGGAGGAGTTGCCGTAGTCAAGACTCGAGAGTGAATAGAAGAGACACAACAATGAGGTTTGAGCTGTTTCCAGGAGTGACGAAAAGTACGGATTTTGAGATGTTCTTGAGGTGCAGATGACACGGAGGCGGGCAAGGGATTGGATATAATGGGAGTGAAAGGAACAGAGTCGCTCATCTAGTATTTACCCCCAAGACAGTTCGGGCTGTTGCCCTAGGTGTTACTGGTGGGCACAGAACCACTGGACAGAGATAGGTGGGTAGGGTTGGTTAGAAGGGTATGGTGTTAAAGACAAGAAAGTGAGGTTTTAGTGAGTTTAGTTCAGATGGGAGAGGGACATGATGGTCAGAGGACAGCAGGACAGACCAGTCACTGGGGGTTTTTGTTGCAGGGCAGGAGTGATGTCTCGGGAGGAGGTGTATTAGAATCTGGGCTGTCATCAGCATAGAGATGGTACTGGAAGCCTAAATATACTGTGGTTTGTCTCAATGGGGGCTGTGTTGAGTGAAAAAGGAGAGGGACCAAGAACAGATCCCTGTGGAACCCCGTCGGCAAGGAGGAGAGGAGGAGGAGGTAGAACCTGCAACATGAGGTAAAAATCCAAAATAAGACTTTGAAGGAGGGTCAGGAGGTATGGAAGAGAACAAGAGAGGATAAGCGGTGTCCTGTGGGCCAATGTGGATGAGCATGGTGAGGAGAAGGTGGTTGATCCACAGTGTCGCAAACACTGCAGAGAGATCCAGGAGAAGAAGAAAATAAGTATTTGTTCACTGTGATTTGGCAGTGAGGAGATCATTAGAGACTTTAAACTAGAGCAGTTTCACTGTGGAGTGCAGTGGTGCTGGAAAAAACCGGTTTGTAGAGGATGAGAAGAGGAGTTAGTAGTAGAGATAACGGTTAAACGGGAGTAGGACCAAAAGCGTTCAGCGTGTTTAGAGATGATGGGCAGGTGTATGAGATGGTCGGTAGTTAGCAGTGCTGGATGGGGTCCTGTAAGAGGCTTTTTAAGTAAAGGATTTTATGATGGCCATGTTTAAAGAGGATGGAAAGATCCCAGTAGAGAGAGGACAGGTTTTTTAAAGATTGTGGTAAAGGTGAGAGATGATAGCTGGAAGAGATAGTACTGGACATAGGTGGGATGGAATGGGGTCACTAGTGCAGGTGTGCTAGGGCGAACAGTGTGTAGAAGCCTGTGGAATCATTCTTCTTCTGATCGTTGGGTCAAAGGCTTTGGAAGAGCAGGGACGTAAAGGACGTGCTGGATGGGAAGGGTGATGCGGAATGGTTTCATTTGTGAGGATTGAGATGAGGATGTTTTGACCTGGATACTGATCTTTTTGTCTTTGAAGTGAGTGGCCAGGCTTCAGCACAGGGTCCAGTGACTTGGGCGCCTGAGCTTTTGGGCTGAGGAGGGAGTGGAAAAGTGTCAAAACAGGCGGTTTGGGTTGTTGTTGTAGTGTGGAGATGAGGGAGTTGAAATATTTTTGTTTGGCAGCAGTTGAAGGGCAAGTGTGGTGTGTGAGCATGGAATTTGTAGTGGAGAAATTCTTGCAGGTAGCTTTGACTTTCTCCACAAGTCTCTCTGCCACCTGGAACAGCGCATGCAGAAGTGCGAGTATGAGGTGTGTTGCCATGGCTTGTGGGCATTGACTCTTGGTAGTAGCGGTGTCTGAGTGGTGCAATATGTCCAGGGTGGTTTGAGAGAGTTTCATTGCTACTTGGCTCTGAAGCCAGGTCAGGACAGGCAGTCGGAGGAAGATTGGGGGCAGTGAGGTCTTGTATGGTGTTTGAAGGTTTCCTGAGTGTTAATGGTAGCGAATGGTTTCTGGATGGGTGATGGGTAGGTCTGTCCAGAGAAAAGGCTGGGATTGGGAAGGAAGGAGTTAAGGTTGTGATCAGAGAGGCTACAGAGAATTAGTGAGGGTTTGAAATTGTTGAGTGATGCAGAAAACAGATCAAGAGGTGTCTCCTTGGGGGGGGGGGAATCTGTAAATTTAAGGGGCCAAGGTGAGTTATGAAAGAAACCGAAGGCAGAAAAGGAGCATGGGTTGTATTGGGAATGTTTAAATCATCATGATGAGTGTGGGTTTTCAGTGGAGGGGAAGTAGGGGCCAGGCGGCAAAATGATCCCGAAATGGGTGGGATGAACGGGGGGTTGTACACAACGGGAAATGGCCGAAAGGTTGAGGGTGTGGACCTCAAAGGAGGGGAAAGAGAGGGAGGGTGCAGGAGGAATTATTATTAGGATATTATTTCTATTTTTTGTTAATGTAAATTTAATTAACAATTAATTAAACAAACAATTAACCGTTTTTGGCACATATTGCAGAGAGATACAAAATCTGGTCATTTATTCAAAAAGCGTCCAAGATACATCTTTAAAAGGGGTAGATCGATAGGTGCGTTAATACGATCAGTATTTCACCCCAAGTGAAAAAAGGCAACAAAGAATCAAAGCCAAAAACAAGGACATTTTCCCTGCATGACATGTTCCAATTGTAGCGCCGTAAAAAAGGTCTAAATTCTACTCCATGAAGGGGCTCAAATAGATATCAAGGGTCATTGTTGCAAATAGCAAAAAAATTTTATTTATGCACTAAAATGTCCTGTGGGGGGAGAATATGTGAACAGACTAAACCGAAGGGGAAACAAAAGGATTTCTGGCACAAGTCACCATAGCCCCTTTGGAAAAAAAGACGCCAAAAATCAGATCGGAAAAGGGAACAGGTACGGTTTTTAAAAATCAGTGGCCCCGTACTTCCCCTGAATCCCGACACCGGGTGATGATTCAAAAGGTTTGGTTCTGGAGGAAGTTCACGTCAGAAGCAATGTGAAGGGTTCCCTTTTTTTAAGACAAGAGGATTTTGGATCCACACGTTGGGGTCCCTAGCGCCAAAGGCCTTAATGAAAAAATTTCAATTAAGGTGTACTTATGTGGGAAAAATTTTTGGGCCCCTTTTTTTTGATTGTTTTTAACTTTTTTTTATTTGTTGGTTTTTTTGGCCATGTGACGTGGGGGGGGGTTTTTTAAACGGAACATGGTGGTGGCAAGATTAAAAAAAGGAGTAGAGCTTCTGAACGTCGCATCACGCCGCAGCGGCTGTCCCGCTTGTATGGGTCCACCAGGGTTTGGGGGACTCCAAGGAAATTTTTATCCAATGCCATTGCGAAACCATACAGCATCATTTTTTTTAGACTTTGTTCCACTCGTTTGTGTTTTTGCGTTTTTCTATGTATTTGTGGAATTTAAAGTAAAGCCTTTTTATTTCTATGCTTGAAGATATCTTTTTGCTTGAAAGTATTTAAGAAGGGGTTCCCGGGGGTTTCCCTTTCCCAAAGGAAAAAACGGTGGTTTGGAAAGTAATTGCAGTTTTTAAAAGATTGGGAAAAAAGAGAAAAAACCCCCCTTTGAGGGTGGTGGAGCCTTGATGGCTGAATGGATGGGCCCCCTGGGCGTGCTGTGCTGTGCTGTTGCTGGGCAGGAGGGACCCCCCATCGACCCTTTTCCCAGGCCCCGGAGGTGCGCTGTGTGTTGAAGCAGGGCGGGGTTTGCCACCGTGAGCTCCCGGGCCACGCGTCACGTTCTGCCCACAGTTTCCCTTCATATACCCCTATTCGGCTCCTGCTGTGTCTTAGAAAAAAAATCCCACACCGCGAGTAGTGATTTTACCGCCAACGTCCGAATGAGTGTACTGCCCCCCACCCTGTGACCCCCTGTCCCCGCTACTTTTTGGACCTGGAAGGGGTTTTCTCCCGTGGCGCTTGGCCCCCGACCTCCAAAAATTTTCCCAAACCTGTACTTACACCACACAACCCACTTGCGGGCTGCGCCGTCCCTGACGCGCAATTGCGGTTCTTCTCCTGACGAGATGAAGCCCTTGCTTCACCCCGTCCAAGTGCGGTCGGTAATCCCCATAATTTGTTTTTCATCGCACTGTGTCCCCCATCACCGATTTGGTATTGAAAGTTTCCATCGTTTTTGGGCAGCTTGGGATGGGCCCCCCCAGTCCAATGGACAGAGCACAGAGAGGTTGTCTGGTTCCAACACGGTCCCCCCGTGTTTATTGGAAACAGGATACAGAAAACGTATGCCAAAACAAAAGAATTGAAAAAACAAAAAAAAGGCCTGCTCGGCTGAGCGTGACTAGACAGTGAGTTCCCTCATTTCACCTTGTTCAGAAAGGGTTTAGGCGGGCCCTGGAAACTTCCCAGTCAGACACCCCTCTAGGCCAAACCCTTGCCCTGTATGACAGCCCCCTGGTCAGGACGCTGATTATAACGGCAGCCCAAAATCCTGGTCGGTGGAAAAGGGGAGTAGACACCCCCCCAACGCTTTCCTATCCAATAGAAGCCTCTGGGTTTTGGCTAAGAAACCCCTATATTTAGAAAACGTATGTTAACCCTTATTGGGTTAACACAACCAAACTAAATGGTTCTTTTCACCAAAGCCAGTTAACTTGGGACTGCCCACCCCTTTTCCCCCGGGTGTAAGCCAGAATCTCATGGGATTACACCCCATTAGGGTTTCCCAGCTGCCACCTTACATATCCCCCCCCTTTTCCCCCAGACCTGTGGGGAGGAGCACCTTGTGCTTCAAGGCAATGATAGTGCAGTGCCCCGCATTGCCGGGGGGAACCTGGGCGATGCTTTTCACAAAAACCATAATCCTGTAGAGCTGGGAAACCAACTCATCACTCTGGCTTTTTTCCCCTTATTCTGTGCCATCCTTTTTAATGTGGATGGTCTGTGCCCACCCAAACCCTGCCCATCAGGTGTACTAAAGGAAACCAAATCCCCATTTAGAGCTAAGCATCTTTTTTCTACGATGGCGTTCTTTTCTGTGCCTTTAAAAATTTTCTGCTCAAGTTTCCCAGGGGGTGTTTTTCCCATCAACCCCTGGGCAGTAGAGCCCCCAGTCCTTGTTAGAGGCTCTCCTGTACCACGAATTTGTTTTAAAAATCAGGGGAATTTTAACATGGTCCTTTGGAAAGCCCTCTTTCAACCTCTAAAACGCTTATCTGCTTTTTTTCCCCACTTCAATTATGGATTTGGCCCCTTTTAGTGAGGTTTAAGGGGGGCGGAACAGAGGCGAAAATTTGCACAAACCTTTATAATCCCCCGGCCAACCCTAAAAAAAGTTTTAAACCCCTGCTTTTTGCCCCGGGTTTTGGGCCCAATTTTTAATTGCCCTTTTGCCCAGCGGGGGTTTTAAATGACTCCCCGGCCCAATGTTGTACCCCAGTTTCGACCCTCCTAAAGGGCCCTTGGGCTTTTTTGGGGGTTTTGCGGTGGGCCTGTCTCCGAAGGGGTCCAGGACGCTTGAACCTTAGCAGGTGGGATTTCCCAGTTAAGGAAAAAAAAACTAACACAATAGGGGGAGGTTTTTTCTATGGGCCGTAGGACAATATCCATCAACCTCTGGAATTGGGGGGGCCCGGGGCCCCGTGGGGGGGCCAAAGGGGGAGCCCCACATATTGAAAATGCCCGTGGGCGTAGAAAAATGGTTTTTCCCTGGCTGTTTTTGTAGGGACTCCCAAATACCCCTTTAGTAAGGGCCCAGAGTGGTGATGTTTTGGCGGGCCTTAACCTTTCTATGAGCTATCCCTCTTGGCATTGGATATGCATCAAAGGATATTCATTTAGTTTTTAAAGTCTTTACAGACCCTTAGGCTCCCCGTGGGGTTTGGGGAATGGGTTTTTGGGGGTGGCCCAACCCATTTCTGTGACTTTTCTTTTAAACCCCAGTGAAAAATTTTTTCCCCTCCCCCGGAGGGCCCTGTTCTGGGCCTGGGCACACAACGGGGCCTAACCTTATTTTTGCCCCTGGTTCCTCATATGTCATGCTTTATGATCTGCGTTCTCCCCGGTAGGTCGAAAACCGTCTCTTTTTTCCCCCCGAAACTCTTTCACCCCCTGTACCTGTCTGCGGAAAAGGAGTTAGATAGGCCTCTGGCAGCTCATGCTGGGGATTTCCCCTTAGGCTTCACACGCAAAAGGGTTCTTGTCCCCCAGGGGTTGAGAAAAATTAAATGGGTAGATTGGAGTGGTTTCCCCTTTTTCCCCCGGATTATTTTATAGTTCACTTCACTATTTTTTCCCGCACGCAAGGGCCTTTCCCTTTGCCCGAAATGTACTTTTTGCTGTTGGAACCGCACCAAACCCGGTCACTGGCTGAAAGGCCTTAATTGAGACCGGTTTTTTACCTCTGGCTTGTGCTTCCTGAGCCCGCTGCATAGTCTTTAACTATTGGCCCCCACCGCTGCAATTCTATCCTGTTTTTCCTGAATGCTCAAAAATTCGGCGGTGAGGTGTTTTTTTTGCTCCCCGGTTTCTTTTGTAATCCAAAGACCCCCCGGGTGCCTCCCGTATAATAGCTCAAAAGGGGAAAATTTTTGTGGAGGCCGCGGAAAACCCCTTTTAATGGGAAAATTAGGTTGGCAAAAAGCGGTCCCCCGTCCCCTTTCCCCCTCCCTTTTCTATCACTTTTCGAGCTCCCCTTCAAGGTTATTAAAAACCTTTCTCAAGGCCTCTGTTGGGGGGGATACACTGGGTGCGAGCTGTTTTAATTTGTAGGGGCGACACAGCTCTTTTGTAAAATTTTACTCATAAAAAGGGTCCCTGGGCGTGGGATTTCTTTGGGGTCCCTGTCCGGGTGAACATGTGGGAAAAGTTCCCCGCAAAACTCTTAGCTAGGTGTTCCTAAGTGGGATGGGTTGGATAAGGGTGGCATGTCTAGACCCCAAGTGTGCTGGTGGCCTCTGGCAGACTTTGGGAAATGGCCCCACCCAGGGCCATAGGATGGTTCAATTGGCCTCAATGATCGGTAGCGGAACAGTGGGTTTTCGGAGCTGTAGCCGCGGGGTATTAATCTGGAATTGGGACACGAATTACAAAATTCCCTACCCCTCTGTAATAGGGGCCCCTAAAAAATTCGTAATGCCTCCTTGGTTTGTTTACCCCGAGAGGGGCCCCCCAGACATGTGAATGCCGCTCCAAACCATGCGCACATGTGACTGCGGCACCACAGTTGTTTACCCCCTCAGTCGGGGGGCTTCTTTACCTGAAAGGAGATTATCACGACTGCAAAATGGGTACCCCAATTTTTGTAAGGTTCCTGTGCCTCCATTTTTGATTTTAACTTCCGCCGTCATTTGCTAATTTGGGATCTTTTAAAGCTCCGTCCCCAAAATTAAACCCCCGGGAACCTGCAAAGGTTGAAAATCAATTTTCAGGGGGATTTTCCCCTGAATCTTGCCAGACCATTTAAAGGGGAAAAAAATTTAGAACCCTCGACCCCCCTGTTACCCGGTTGCAGGGTTTGCAACTTTAGAACCGTTTACACATTGGCTGCTTATTTTCCCATAAATTCCCAAAATAAAAGAAAAAACCCGGCCTTAATATCACATGGTACTTAAGTCCCTTTTTAACACCCACTTCATGATTAAGGACCCACGGGAGTTCTATTGTGACTAACGGCGGTGGGGTAGTATTTTGGTCCCCATGTATACAGGCAAAACCCCCGGCAAGGGTTGGAATTTCCGGATCCCCCTAAACTGGCCGGACTAAATGTCACCAGCTCCCAGGTCCATTAAAGGGCCTAAAAGAAGGGCCTCCTACCCCGGATGGGGCACAATTGACGCTCGCCGTTTTTTTTCTTTTGGGGCAGCATATTCAGGGCCGGGAAAAAAAAGACCTGCGCCTCCCCAAAAATACTTCCCGGGTTCTGTATTTAGTTCCGGGAGTGCGCAGACTAACGGGGCCCGTGGCTGGTAATTAAGTCCCATTTTGGTTGGAAACCCTTTAACGGAACGCCAGAAAACTGCACCCCCCTTAGCATGCAGCCTCCCTTAATAGCAAGAACGTCTTCCCTATGTGGTTTCTTTTGATTCCAGGGCCATGGGGTCCGGGGAAGTCTTCGTGGCCGTAAACCTTCCCATATGGACACCAAGTCGTCCACCTTTTGGATCGGTTCCCCCAAACAGGTGGGCCCCGGCAAAGGGACGGACAAATCCCTTCGCAGACGACCCCCTTTCCCCTATTTGCCAGGTTGTGAGCTTCCCCTTGTGTAGCCCTTTCTGGTAAGGTGGTATAGGTGTCATTGGGACCCCGTGGTTTCTTGGTGTCTCCCCGGGAAGTCGCCACGCCGACCCCCAAAGGGAACGCCAAGCGGGCCAAATTTTCCCCCTTCAACCCTTTTATCACCCCTGGCGTCCCCGGATGAGGAAAGTAGGCCCTTTGGGGGTTCCCCGTCAGGGAAAGGGGGCCCGTCGTCAGCCCACTGATCCGGGGTGTGCGCCCCCTTGCGATCCTCTCAAAGTAAAACCCGGTAGGCCTCAATGTCGTCCTCGCAGTCATTTTTGTCAGCGCCCTTTGCACTTGCGGACGGGGGTGCCCAATGCAACCCCTGAGATGCCTCTGGTCTCTCGGTTAAGGCTTGCAGAGTCTGGTTCATCATGCACTGTTCTGTGGCTGTAGCCTGGTGCACCTGCAGCAGCAGACGATTGGTTTCATGCTGGGCACCTGTTTTTGTTGCGCACTGGCCTCCTGTTGTGCAGTAACCACTTGCTGGAGGTGGAGGTTTGACTGGATTAACTGTTTAATCAGCTCGTCCATTTTTGCAGTTTTGTCCTGCAGTGTAGTGGCAGGTTTAACCCAGGACATGGTTCACCACGCTCCCTCTGTCTGTCTTTTTAAAGTGCCCGTTGCATCCTCCACCATGTGTAAGCTTCCACTCACGTTTAGTTGTGGCTCTGTGGATCTCAGTCCAATGCAGACAGAGACACAGAGAGGTTGATCTGGTTCCAACACGGATCCTCCCGTGTTTTATTGGCACAACAGGTATACAGCAAAACGTATGCCAGATACAAACAGAATTGACAAACAAAACAAAACGCCTGCTCGGCTGAGCGCTGACTAGACAGTGCAGTTACCTCACTACACCTTGTTCAGCAAACGGTCTAGGCGAGGTCCTGGATACTTCCAGTCAGACACACCTCTCAGGCCAAACTCCTTGACCTGTATGACAGACCGCCCTGGTCAGCTGACTAGCTGACTTATAACGGCTAGCCCCAACTCCTGGTCAGGTGGAACAAGGGGAGTAGACACCCACCCAACGCTTTGCCTACTCTCAATAGAAGCCATCCCGGCTTTTGACTGAAGCAACCATACTACTTAGAAAACGTATGTTAAACCCTTATTGAGGTCAACACAACACAAACCAAATGGCTTCTATTTCACTAAGGCCAGGTAACCTTGGTGACATGTTACCTACTCTCTTTTACTGGTGTAAGCCAGAAATCTCGCTGGGATGTACACCCCATTAAGGACCTTCCCAGCTGCCACCTTACAGTATGCAGAGGCTGACCCTCACAACATGACCTCCCATGCCACTCTCCACATCTATACTTTGCCGCCTACTGCAAGAAGCAGGGGATATTGGCCCCATTTCTTCGCTGCCAAGTAGCTGCTGACTGCCCTCCTCAAATTGTTCTTCCTCGCTATATAGTGGCGCTGAGCCCAGACCACATAGTAGATCTCTGACTGAGGGAACCGGATGGGACAGAGGCGGGTTGAGGACAGGTGAGGGCCGCTGACCAGCTCCTGGGCCATGCCAACAAATGGTTGTGTCTGACGTTCCCACCGACTCTTGGCTGGGGTTGTCAGATGTCATCTTGGAGGAAGTGGATGACCTAGTTAACCAATCAAGAACCCTTGGGTTGCTGAACAACACACAGCCGCTAGATGACACGGCAGTTCTGGCCTCACCGAGTGACCCCAGCTGCGACGTCCCCTTGCTGTGCTGCGACCTGGGCCTGCTCCAGGAATGCTTGTGCCACTGCCATTTGCAGGTGAAGAGCCTGCCACCTCTCTGTCTGACATACTGTTTCTTCTAAAATGTACAGACACTGTTTGATGAAGATATCTGCATATGATAAATACACACCCTGTATTTGACTCCAAATGAACCCACTAACAAGCTTGGGTAATCCTTGGATATAAATTGCGCTCCACAAATGGGCAGGAAAAATTTACTTGTATGTGCCGTTTAAAAAACATTGTATATTTTACTGAATATAAAAGCACAAACAGGCTTAATTAACCTTCGGATATGAATTATGCTACAGGCAAAATTTCTTCTTTGGTGGTGAAAAAGAACGTTTCTTTTACTAAGTACAACTGCAGAAAAATACTTAGTTAACCCTTGGATGTAAATTGCGCAAAAGAAATGTGCTGCCAACAATTACCAGCTTTGCAGCGTGTTAAAACGGCGTGTATTTTACGGAACACAACAACAGAAAAACTTGTAATTAACCTTCGGTTATGAATTATGCTACAGGCAAAATTTATTTTTTGGCGGTGAAAAAGAACATTTCTTTTACTAAGTACAACTGCAGAAAAATACTTAGTTAACCCTTGGATGTAAATTGCGCAAAAGAAATGTGCTGCCAACAATTACCAGCTTTGTAGCGTGTTAAAACGGAGTGTATTTTACGGAACACAACAACAGAAAAACTTGTAATTAACCTTCGGATATGAAATATGCTACAGACAAAATTTCTTCTTTGGCGGTGAAAAGGAACATTTCTTTTAGTGGCCACAACAGCAGAACAACGCTTAATTAACCCCTGGATCTAAATTGAGCAAAATAAATGAGCAACCAAAAATTAAGTGGTATTTGGATTGTAAAAACGCTGTTTCTTTAACTGAATACAACAGGAACAGGCTTAGAAAACCCTTGGATATTCAATGTGCTCAAGAACTGAGCAGATAGCATTAAAATGTATATGCAGCTGCATTGGACGCACACTGGTCTTCAGTTCCAATACCCCACAAAATTAGAATTAGAACGTAAGAGAAGCAGTCTCTGAGACAAGTTGTGACACCCCCCAACAAATCGCTGTATGAAAGTGAGTTCTTTAGTATGAGATATCATAAGCAGCAGCGGCAACACCTTCCCTACACAGCACAGTGAGAGGAGTGTGAGCAGCCAGCTCTGATTGATTGCTGTGGGCAACAAAGACAGTCTTAGACCAAGACAGTTTTCATACATGTCCTCCTAAGGGCAACATGTATGAACTTTGGCGCTAACAGGCCAGTTCTAAATAGCTTTAAGGTAGTGTAGAATGAGCCAGAATGTATGGACATGTTCTTCTGCAGGTCATACATACAGGCACATTGTAGTGCCAATACGACAAGTCTGGCTCAGACAGACCACCTTTAACTTAGTCTGGCTGTTTTGTTATGCACCTTTGGTTTGGCCTCAAAGATTCATAAATATGTCTAATCTAAGAATGTGGTGCGATACGCCCCCAGAACACCCTACCTCTTTAGCGCATTGCAAAGTGTCGCACAGGCGCTTATCGTGCCGAAGTTTGGAGTGTGACTGTTCATACATCTGTAGAATAGGGCTACAACAGCTTTTTGATGTCAGAAAACTGGTGCAGCCCCGTTCATAGATATCGCCCCAAAGGGTCAGTTTTAATGTTCTTGCGTTAAATGTGCCTAAAGTGATTAGGCTGTCTAATTTCCCAATGTATGGCGCATCGAATGAACATGTTTGGCGTACTGTGCACCTGGCCTGACACTTTGTAATGCATCAAAGATGTGGGGGCGTTCTGGGGGGCGTGTCGCACCACATTTGTAGTATTAGACACATTTGATCATGTTCACTTGTGCCCAAACCGGATAGATATTTGATTTGGCTTGTATAAGTGGCTCCATATTTGCAAATCAGATTCAGAGGGGTTAGAGGTATCGCTTGTGGATGACTGTATCTTATTATTCTTTTTCTTATTGGCAAAAAAAACGCATTAAAGTGAGCTTTCGGATAAACTTATGGAGATCCCTGTACACAATAAAATGATTAATTGGATTGTCAGGACAGAAGCCTAAACCCTTCTGTAAAATGCTTATTTCATCCTGAGTTATAATATGAATAGAAAGGTTATACATTTTAATTAAATTTATGCTGTTTTTTGTCTGGTTCTTTTGTGGTTTTTTTTGTTTGTTTGTTTATGCTATTGCTGCAACTTAAATTTAAGGGCATGTTTCTGTTTGCTGAGCCCCGTCTGGAAATTTGTGTTTCCTTGTCGATATTTAAACCTGGGAGCAAAGTGGAAGTTTGGTGGTATGGTGAACAGAAAGACTTTGGGTTTAGATTTTTCTTTTTGGATGAAGAACGTGTATCTGTATTGTTCTGTTCAGGAGCATTGGAAAGCTGGTGGATTGCTAGATGGAAAAAGAAGAAGAAGTAAGTGAAGAGGGTGATGAACAATAAATAGAATCTGTGGAGAAATCATATGGTAAGTTCCTCTGCTTAGTTGGTAATAGTTTTATTATCCAGATTTAATTGGTTTGCTTTTTGCAGGTAAATTAACAATATTTACATGTGCAGGGATATCATTAATCATGGCTAAATGGTGTCAGTAGGAAATCGTTTATTTTGTGCAAGGCGAGGTGGTTTCCTTTTTCGTGTAAGCTGCTTTTTCCTAAGGGTGCGTTTTTTGTGTAGCAATGTACAGCATTAATTGCTGTTCCTTCCTGCACAAAAAATGTGTCAAAAAAACGCATCAAAAAACACGTAAAAAACGCACCATGTGAAGGCACCCTAACTCTAGTCGAAGCGCTACTAGTTCCTTACTGTCCTACATATCCATTTACTGGATTGCTTCTGCATTGTAGTTAAGTTAGTGATACATTTTGGTTCCTACAATCCTTGTTTGTTTCTGAAAAATATCAAAATGTCATGAAAATTTGGAAAAATTTGCCATTTTCAAACATCAAAAATGTCTACGTGTAAGACAGATAGTTATACCACAGAAAAAAGTTTATAACTAGCATCTGTCTATTTAGTAGCAATTTTTTTCACATTGTAATCCTTTATTTACTGAAACACAGTAGATGTTACCAAGAAAATAAAATTTAACATCATTTGCCATCAATTGCCTCAGTAATATTTTAAATACTCAGAATAGGATGAGCACCTTCTGGATTTTGGGGTCTCATTTTCGTTAAGACCTTCTTCAGGAATATTTCCAGATTTTTTTTAATGTTAGGCTTTTTCCAATAATATGCAGTTTTGCTGAAAATGTTTCATTTTCACAAGGAATCCTGGATAAGAAGCATCCCAAAATTTGTTACACATTCGTTTGGTGCCTTAGACATCGTAGCCTGCTCACTTTGGCACATTTTACGCCAGAAAAGGGAAAAAAACCAATCATATATGTCTCCTTTAGCAGTAATTTTTCACATTTTCAAGAGAATTTGCATTGTAGATTTTTTTAGGGCCAGTTCAGTTCTGATATGACTTTGAGGGGCCTGCATGTTACATACCTCCATAATTGACTCCATCTAAGAAACTACACCCCTTAAAGTATTCAAAACAGTATCTAGGAATTTTATTAACCTATTAGGTATCTCACAGAAATTAAATTATAGTGGAGGTGAAATTTTAAATTTCACCTTTTTTTTCTTCGGATTTTCAATTTTTATCCATTATTTACTGCAACACAATAATGATAACAGAGAAATGCAACTCAACAGCGATTTCCCCAATTATACAATTTTTAGAGATATCCTATATGTGGCCCTAGTGTTCTATTTGACTCAACCAAGAATAGGAGGAGCACCTCCTGGACTTTGGGGTCTCATTTTCATTACGATTTGTGAGCACCCTTACAGCTTTGCGGACACAATAAGATGCTAAAACTTAATGAACACCTCTAAAAAGACCGCAAATTGGAAACTAAACCCCTTAAGAAATATATCCAGGTGTAGTGAGTATATCTACCCCACAGGTCCTTTACAATTTTTTAGGGTTAAGCTATAAAAATGAAAGTGTTTAATTTTTTTCCACAATCTGTAATTTTAGCTGAAAATGTTTCATTTTTACTAGGAATCCTGGAGAAACACACTCCAAAATTTGTTACGCAATTTCTTCCAAATTTGACAATACCCTATATGTGGGTGTCAACTGCTGTTTGGGCGCATGGCAGGGAGGGAGCGCTATTTGGCTTTTGGAATATAAATTTAATGGGTGCCATGTTCCATTTGCAAAGCCCCCAAAGTACCACAACAGGTGAAAGCTTCCAGAAGTCCAGAAGTTTTTTTTTACGGTGTTCACCCACAGGGAACGACCAGGCATAGTGATGTCACGGGCAGCCTATAAGCCTCTGTTAGGATTCCAGGCCATTAGAGAAGTCATTGGAGACTGTGGGGGCGCCAATGCAGACAGAGGGAGCTCCCTCCCTCTGTCTTTTCCTTAGCTGCCGCAATCGCGATTGTTTGCGGCAGCTACAAGGTTAATCGCCCGTGGCACACCGTGAGCTCTGGCTGTGGGTGATGCAGCCGGGGGTTAGCTGTAACATACAGCTGGTCCTATGTTGCAATCATGCGGGCCCCCCTTGAGAGCCTGCATGATCTCCAGGACGTACTTGTGTATCCATTTGCTGGAAGTCACTTCCTGCTATGACTTACAGGTACGTCCAATGTCAGGAAGGGATTAAAAAAAGATTTTTTTTTATTGTGTAAAACAATATCAGTTGGGCGTGGCCTGGACCTACATGGCGGAGGACGTATAATTTAGGAGCTCCGTGAAGACTAGTTAAAACGGCACAACTAAACCTCATCTAGCGCTGTCAAAAGCAATCAGCAGAGGAGGATAGGTACCGGAGAACCAGAGGTTCCAATCTGACTTGCCTTTGGTCCGTTGGAGTGGTGTGCAGCGGTGCATTTCCTAAAGGAAGATCCCCCGGCCTGCACAGCGGCAGCGGAGGAGAGAAACCGTGCGGCACCGTGGACAGCAGAGACACGAGAGTCACAGCTTTGAAGCCACTTACCCGAGATGTGGTCCGGTCCTGCAGACAGCGAGGAGACCGGCCCGACTACCGAGAGCTCTCTTCAGGAAGCCCAGGCACTCGTGAGTAGAAGACGCTATACTCCCACAGGTGCCATCTTAAGCCGCCGCCATTTCACACAGCAGGCTGCTCTGCAGTATCCCAGCACTGTGGAGAGGAAATGGGGACTGATGCACTATTTGGAGCCCCTATAACTCAGAAATTCTATAACTCAGACACTCTACTGATTACTGAGCTAAGATCTCTTTCTCTGTCTGCCTTTTTCAAGGATATTATGCTAAACAACCTGCTTAGATCTTATACAAACCTACACTTTTGGCTATAATCTGCTGAAAAGGCAATTAAGGGAAAGCCACCAGCCAACACAAAGAATAAAAGTTGAGCTATAACTATATCAGAGCTACCCTTTGATTATATATCCTATATCTGAGAGAACTCCTTTTCATTCTTCCTGAATATTTAGCAAACCTACTACTGTGAGATTATAAAGGGACTTCCTGTCATTTTACAGTTATTTTGATAATTAACATACAAATAGTGGGCATACCTGCAACGAGCACAAGTCTTGCCTTGCTGTGTATAAAGTGCAGCACACCAATGTACTTTAATTTTTTGAGAAGCGTCAACCCTTGACTTCTTCCCAATTGACTGTGGGACTATTAGCATTGTCAACTGGTTTCTATAGCACCTTATATTCATACCTTAAGACGTAGAATATTCCTGAACCCTACATACTACATATGTAGGTATTCTGCATAATCAAAACCAACAACTTAAGAGGACCAACACTGCTCTGTCACTTACCTGTAAATCACTAACCTCGGAAGTCACTTTCAAACCTAGCACTCTTCAAAGGACATAAAAGTTGCTCTTTTTGTTAAATTAGTAGATCGTTACCCTGCTAAATTAAGCCTCCTCTTGTACAGTGGAGCCCAAGTACAACCCAAGGGTACCTGTATATCTAACTCATAGCGGTGGTGTACTTAAGTGCTAATTACAGACTTTACAAACCTCATATCTCTGCCAAAATGGAGGGCACCTCCAAGCGTAATACTAAGCCACAAAAACCAACAAAGCTCACATTGTTTTTTCAGAATTCCCCATCCAATATGCAATAGAATGAAACATCTCAACGGTCCCCGACTTCTCT
Source organism: Phyllomedusa bahiana (assembly GCA_025379985.1). NCBI lineage: Eukaryota > Metazoa > Chordata > Amphibia > Anura > Hylidae > Phyllomedusa > Phyllomedusa bahiana. Next base: position 20,103 of record JAODAL010003232.1, read on the forward strand.
GACCCCCTCCCACTCCGAGTCAGTTGACATGGACTTGCAAAATCCATTTAGCGGCTCTTCATCAGCAGAGGCGACACTCCAACGTCTATTTGCTTCTTTTAGAGAAAATCTTCAATAGGATTTTAAACAAAACATATGATGGGAGATCTGAGAAAGGATATCCACTCCCTCGTATCTAGAACAGAGTATATGGAGACAAAACTTGGGGAGTTCGTGGCTTCTCACAATCTACTTGTAGATACCAATTCCATCTTGGAAGAAGAGGTCCAAAAATTATCTGCAAAAGTGATGGATCTAGAAGATCGCTCAAGGCGAAACAATATCCAAATTAGAGGGGTCCTTGAGTCAATTGGGCCCAATCAGCACTTACCATTTTTAACTGACCTCATGGCCCTGGTTCTCCCTGAAGCAACATCATTGGACCTTACAATAGATAGAATACACAGGTTACCAAAGCCTAAACATCTTCCAACCTCTGTCCCTAGGGACGTAATAGCTAAGATACAGTTCTTCCGCATGAAAGATGACTTGCTGCGAGCCCTGAGGAAGGAAACAACCTTGCCAGACAGGTTTAACAACTTTTCCATATTCCCAGATCTGTCAGCAGGCACCATGCTACGCAGAAAAAATTTCCTACCTTACACGAAAATCCTGCGAGACAACAACATCAACTATCACTGGGGATTCCCAGTTAAACTGATCATTACTAGAGAGGGTGCCACATCTATCTGTCATTCTCCCACTATGGCAAAAGACTTGCTAGCATCTTGGGACTTACTTACTACTCCCTCTGCTTACCCGGTGAAGAAAACAAGAACTAGACCGGAGATTATTTCCCCCCTATGGTCGGAAAAACAAACTCATTGTCGACTTCCACCTCCTACCACCTAGTTTGCTAGAACTGATTTCTCCACTCTAACTCCTCTTGGATCTGCTAAAGACCTCGATTTCCTGTCTTATCAGGGACTGTCCTTCTCTTCTTGTGGGACCCTGCAGTGGACTTCACCCCCACCTAAATTTCCGCAATAGCGGAAATCTGTTTTAAGGTTACCAGTTATTTGCTGTTCAGTTTTATGTTGGCTGTAAGGTATTTACAGCTCAATTCTTGTTACTTTGCCAACTTTAGGTTGTCTAACAGAGCATGTTTCGGAATGTGTTGTTCTCAATACACTCATTTCTTTTCAGATATACTACTTTACCTAACAGTACCACCAAAACACGATGGGTATTAAACTCCTCTCAATGAATGTGAATGGTCTGAATTCACCGTATAAAAGGTTGTTGCTGTGGAGAGAAATATTACGTTCTAAAGCTGAAGTGGTTTGCTTACAGGAGACTCACTGTACTGCTGGGGATTCTGACCGTTTATACCACAAAAAATTCCTTACAAGGTATTATTCCTCCCTAAACTTGAAGAAGGCTGGATTGTCACGGTGGCCGCGGGCGCCGCTGCTCCAGCGGCCGTTCCCCAGCCTGCCAGGGGTCCGGCGCGGGCAACGCGGGCCCCCCCGGCCACCCCCGTGCCCTCTGTCCCAGCGCCGGCTCGCGTACTTGGCCCCGCTCCTGTGCACGCCGCTCCTGTCCGTTCCAGCTGCCGCGCGCGGGTGACAGCTGGTCTAGATTTAAAGGGCCAGTGTCCCGTTAATTGGTCCTTTGCCGGACGCTGGTCCTATATAAGGGTTACGCCCCCAGCACTCGCTGCCAGATCGTTGGTGTGCGTTTAGTGAGCTAAGAGAGTGTCTAGCGTCCGTATTGATTACCCGTATACCAGTCCGTTCCGCTACGTTTCCTGATCTTGCCTGCTTGCCACCTGCCCTGACCGTCTGCCCGTCTCTGACCATGAACCTCTGCCGCCTGCCCTGACCTTCTGCCTGCCCCCGACTACGCCTTTGGATTACGTTTCTGTACCACGCAGTACCCCGGCCGCCACCGCAAGCAAGTCGCGTCAGGGGTAACGACCTGGTAGCCTCTCGCCGCAGCAAGTCCATCCCGCTTTGCGGCGGGCTCTGGTGAAAACCGGGAGCTACTTAGATTCCGTTCCCTGGCGTGGCTTAACTATCATCGCTTGCGGTGGTCCAGCGAATCCACCGAACCCTTACAGTACGATCTGGCCCTGGATTCCGCCAGGGTACCTCTGCCTGAACTCCGGGACGTTACGCTGGCTGTCGCCCAGCAGAGCCAGCGTATCGACCAGCTCGCGGCCATGATGCAGAACCTTGCAGCCCGCCTACCTCCGCCTGCAGCTGCTGTCGTCGCGCCTGCACCAGTTGCTCCGGCAGCCTCGGCTCTACCTGCTCCTGTACCGGGACCTTCTCTTTAAATGCCGCTCCCTTCTCGCTATGATGGAGACCCCAAGAAGTGCAGAGGCTTCATCAGTCAATGCTCCATCCACATCGAGATGCTGGCACATCAATTTCCTACTGAGTGGCCTTCATAATTAGCCTCTTAACAGGCGAAGCTTTGGCCTGGGCCACTCCGCTATGGGACCGAGGAGATCCGCTGATGGCTAATCTGCAAGCCTTCCTCCAGGGGTTCCGAACTGTCTTTGAGGAACCTGGTCGCACCTCCTCTGCTGCTGCAGCCCTGCTTCATCTCTGTCAGGGTGACTGCACTGTGGGACAGTACTCTGTGCAGTTCCGCACCTTAGCATCGGACTTGGACTGGAACAATGAGGCTTTGGTGGCAACCTTCTGGCAAGGCCTCTCGGGACGTATTAAAGATAAGCTCGTGGGTCGGGACCTGCCTTCCTCACTGGACAAATTGATACGGTTGGCCACCCAGATCGATATTCGCTTTGCTGAAAGGCAACAAGAGCTCCGCCTCCAACGGGAGCTTACTCGTCCACGCCAGCTACCTCGCTTAGCTCCTGTCTTTCAACGCCCTCCACTTGCTCCGCCAACGGTTCATGAGGACGAACCCATGCAGGTTGAAAGGGCTCATTTGACCCAGGAGGAACGCTGACAGCGACGCCTGTGGCAGTTATGTTTTTACTGTGGCGGTTCCGGCCACTTCATTGGGGACTGTCCGGTGCACCTGGGAAACTCCCGCACCTAGGGCTCGTAGGAGAGGCAACCCTAGGTGTCAGTGCGGCCTCTCCCCGTCTGACCATTCCTGTTCTATGTGGAATTTCGCCGGACAGCACCTTTCAGTCCACCGCCTTCCTGGACTCGGGGTCCGCCGGTAACTTTATCAGCCACGCGCTGGTGTCCCAGCACCGGCTTCCAGTGACCCCCCTGCAGAAACCCATGTTTGTCTCCTCTGTCAGTGGCGAATGCCTCAAGGATGCCATTCGGTTCTGCACTACGCCCCTCACCTTGCAGATTGGGGCGTTACATCAGGAAACAGTGAAACTCCTCGTACTGCCTCGTTCCTCTTCTGAGATCCTTCTGGGCCTTCCCTGGTTACAAGAGCATGCTCCGACCCTAGACTGGAACACAGGCGAGATTCTTCGTTGGGGCCCGGCATGTCGCTCACGATGCCTTCTGGCACTCCGCCCTGCTCCACGGTTTGCCACTGCGAAGCCTACGAAGTCTCTGCTAGGTCTGCCTGCTCCTTACCAGGACTTTGCTGACGTCTTTTCCGAAAGACAAGCCTAAACTCTGCCCCGCACCGGCCCTTCGATTGCCCTATCGATTTGCAACCTGGTACTACTCCTCCCCGAGGCAGAGTTTACCCTCTCTCCGTCCCTGAGACAAAGGCGATGTCCGACTATATTCAAGAAAATCTCCGCAAAGGCTTTATTACACAAGTCGTCCTCGGCGCTGGGGAGCCGGATTCTTCTTTGTCGAAAAGAAAGATGGAACCCTCCGGCCCTGTATCGACTATCGTGGCATGAATAAAATAACCGTAAAGAATAGATACCCCCTGCCTTTGATCTCGGAGCTATTTGATCACCTACGTGGCGCAAAATTTTTTTCTAAGTTGGATCTTCGCGGTGCTTACAACCTGATTCGGATCCGGAAAGGTGACGAGCGGAAAACAGCCTTTAACACCCGTGATGGCTACTTCGAATATCTTGTCATGCCATTTGGTCTCTGCAACGCTCCGGCTGTCTTTCAAAACTTCGTTAATGAGATCTTCCGGGATCTTCTATACGTCTGCGTCATAGTTTATCTGGACGATATTCTAATCTATTCTCCAGACCTACAGACTCACCGCCACCACATCCGCCAGGTGCTCAGATGCCTCCGGAACCACCAACTTTATGCCAAGCTGGAGAAGTGCCTGTTCGAGCGCACCTCTCTGCCCTTCTTAGGGTACATCGTGTCGGATCAAGGTCTTCAGGTGGACCCCGCCAAGCTCTCAGCAGTCCTGCAGTGGCCCCGTCCGGTGGGCCTTCGGGTCATCCAGCGCTTATTAGGCTTTGCCAATTATTACAGGCAATTTATCCCACACTTATCCTCTCTGGTGGCTCCGATTGGTAGCCCTCACCAATAGGGTGCCGATCCCAATCATTGGCCTCCCGAGGCCCAAGAGGCATTCAAACGTCTAAAAGCTGCATTTGCTTCCGCTCCTGTTCTCTCTCGTCCGGACCCTCAGCGCCCGTTTGTCTTAGAGGTGGACACGTCCTTAGTGGGTGCCGGCGCCGTTCTTCTTCAGAAGGCCTCCTCTGGGAGATTGCGGACGTGTGGATACTTCTCCAAAACTTTCACTCCGGCTGAACGTAATTACACAATTGGGGATCGGGAACTTCTAGCCATAAAGTTAGCCCTAGAAGACTGGCGTCAATTGCTGGAGGGGGCTCACCATCCCATAGAGATCTACACTGATCATAAGAATCTTCTATAGCTACAATCTGCTCAGCGATTGAATACGCGTCAAGCCAGGTGGTCGCTTTTCTTCGCCCGTTTTAATTTTCTCCTACACTTCCGACCGGCCGAAAAAAATGTCAGGGCGGACGCTCTCTCTAGATCCTTGGACACGGTGGGCTTGGAGCCGCCCCTGCAGCATATTATCTCTCCGAAACGGCTTCTTTCGGCAGCTCCTGTGGACCTTCAACAGTTACCTCCGGGGAATACCTATGTTCATCCTGCTTTACGGCCTCGAATTCTTAAATGGGGACATTCTTCTCGAACAGCTGGTCATCCTGGGATTCACAAATCCGTACAACTAATCTCCAGATACGATTGGTGGCCCACTCTCTCGCAGGACGTTAGGGACTTTGTTTGAGCCTGCACCTCCTTTGCCCGTAACAAAGTTCCTCGCCTCAGACCCGCGGGTCTGCTTCAGCCTCTCCCGGTGCCATAGAGACCTTGGTCCCATATTGCTATGGATTTGTTACTGACCTGCCGGCCTCACCCGGAAACACGGTCATCTGGGTGGTGGTTGACAGATTTTCTAAAATGGCTCATTTTGTGATGCCCAAGTACGGGACATCAAGTCACTCTGGCAGGTCACTCGTCAGGCTCTTCTTTGGGCTTCCACTCGTACTAAAGTTCAGGCCGATAGGTACCGGAGACCTCCCCCTGTATTTAAGCCAGGTGATAGGGTTTGGCTATCGGCAAAATACATCCGTTTTAAGGTACCCAGCTACAAGTTGGGCCCTAAATATTTGGTCCCTTTTGTGGTACTTCGTCAGCTTAACCCGGTCTCCTACAAGCTCCGCTTGCCTCCCACTCTGCGTGTCCCGAACGCCTTCCATGTCTCGCTCCTCAAGCCGGGGGTGCTGTCTCGCTTCTCCCGTGGATCTGTCTCGCCTTCTCCTGTGGCCCTCTCTGATAACATCTTTGAGGTCAAGGTGGTGCGGGCGCAGAAGACAGTGCGGGGGAAGTGGTTCTTTCTCATTGACTGGAAAGGGTTCGGGCCAGAGGAGCGTTCGTGGGAACCTGAAGGCAACCTGTCACCTGATCTCCTTGCTAGGTTCAAAAAAAGAGGGGGAGACCTAAGGGGGGGGTACTGTCACGGCGGCCGCGGGCGGCCCTTAGCGCGCGACAGCTGGTCTAGATTTCAAGGGCCAGTGTCCCGTTAATTGGTCCTTTGCCGGACGCTGGTCCTATATAAGGGTTACGCCCCCAGCACTCGCTGCCAGATCGTTGGTGTGCGTTTAGTGAGCTAAGAGAGTGTCTAGTGTCCGTATTGATTACCCGTGTACCAGTCCGTTCCGCTACGTTTCCTGACCTTGCCTGCTTGCCGCCTGCCCTGACCGTCTGCCCGTCTCTGACCATGAACCTCTGCCGCCTGCCCTGACCTTCTGCCTGCCCCCGACTACGCCTTTGGATTACGGTTCTGTACCACGCAGTACCCCGGCCGCCACCGCAAGCAAGTCACGTCAGGGGTAACGACCTGGTAGCCTCACGCCGCAGCAAGTCCATCCCGCTTTGCAGCGGGCTCTGGTGAAAACCGGGGGCTACTTAGATTTCGTTCCCTGGCGTGGCTTAACTATCATCGCTTGCGGTGGTCCAGCGAATCCACCGAACCCTTACAGCGATACTCATAAAGGATTTTATTGTCTTTAATTTTTTGGAGTCAGTTATTGATCCCAAAGGTCCATATATTATTCTGAAATGTACTTTAAATCCTTTCACTATATGCCCCAAATACACGCCAGAAATCTGTCATTGTCAAAACAATTCGAAAAGCTAAAAGAATGGCACATAATAACTTAATAATTTGCGGGGACTTTAATATGGTTGTTAACAAATGCCAGGACAAATCCACGGGAGGGTCTCGGGATATACTTGAATTAAGAGACTTTCTTTTAGAAGAAAACCTACACGACCATTGCCGATTCACATCTGGGAGAAAGGGATTACACATTTTATTCAGCAGTTAAACAAACATATTCTAGAATAGATTATTTTCTGGTAGATAGGCCAGCATTAAATTATGTGATATCCACAGACATAGGAACACGGACTTGGTCAGATCATGCTCCAGTCTCCATGACAATACAAGATAGGTTTACCACACCCACATTTCCCCTTGGCGCATTAATCATTTTCTTCTGAAATCACCAGACAATGTGAAGGTCATCTCAAACGCACTAAATGAGTACTTTAATATTAATGCACCCACCGCCCCTTCACCTGGCGCTTTGTGGTGCGCGCATAAGGCCCACATTAGAGGGATTCTCATAGCTATGGCAGCTAGGGAAATACGCAAAAATGAAAAAGAATTGAATGCTATTCTGGACGGTATAGCTGAGCTAGAAGGCAAACTTAAAACTTCCCCCAACAAGTTGACTGAAGACAAACTCAAAGATCTTAGATTACAACTTCACAAGATTAACTTAAGAAAGTACAAACATTTTCTTACAAAATGCAAGTGGAACTTTTATCTTAGAGGTGACCGACCAGGCAAGTTCTTAGCCCGACGAGTAAAAGTTGTTCAGGCTAGATCTAAGATTGATCATATCACGACCTGGGACAAACAGAGAATACATGATCCACGAATAGCAAACTCCTTTGCAGAATATTATAGTTCTTTATATAATATTAGGAAAGAAGAACATATCCCGCCGGTTACCTCTTCAGAGGTCTCCAAATTTCTCTCACGAGCCGACCTACCTTCCTTAATGGAAGAACAAAAAACTTACCTGAACAGTTCCATAACTGTGCAGGAGATAGATCAGGTCTCAAACTTTAAATCCTTACCTTTTAAACATTTTTGAACACATCATAACAGGTGGTAACCCTCCCGCAGAAATGTTAGGAGCTACATTTACCACTGTCCCCAAACCTGGGAAAGCCCCGGATATGGTGACCAATTATAGGCCTATCCCCCTACTAAACTGCAAGATTGACTGCACACAAAAAGAGAATGCAAAAAAGTGTGTTTATTCACATAAATCCACAGGCTCAAACAAATGTAGAAAAATCAAGTAGTAGGTGACTCAGCAATGGGTCGACATTTTGGTCGTTAGACCTTGTCAGAAAGTCACAAGTCAGTAGAATATGAAAAAGAACTTTACAAGGGCCGTAGCCCGTATGGTTTGGCTCCTGCATTTTTATGAATAAACACATTTTTTGCATCTGAAATTCTCTTTTTAAGTGCAGTCAATCTTGCTATTATACTTATGGAGGATCTATATCCTACCTTTGACTTGCACCATTTTGAAGCCTTTTCTAGTGGGTGTGCCTTTCCGATATACACTACTCCCTACTAAACTGCGATATCAAATTATTCTCCAAAATTATCACCAATAGATTAAAATCAATTTTACCTTCACTAGCAAATATGGACCAAGTGGGCTTCATCCAGGGGAGACAGGCCAGAGATGGGATACGGAGGGTTATTGATATTTTCCATTATGTCAACAAAAAACATATCCCGATGTCGCTTTTCTCGCTAGATGGGGGAAAAAGCTTTTGACAGAATCAATTGGGTATATATGAAAGAGGTTTTGGTGAAATTCGGGTTTCATGGTAATATTTTGCAGGCCATCATGTCTTTATATACTTCCCCATCGGCGAGAGTGCTGACGTCGGGCTTTCTCTCTAATTTCTTTTTCATCTCCATTGGAACTCGCCAGGGGTGCCCCCTATCTCCCTTAATTTATTACCTGTGTGTCGAACCTCTAGCACATATGATCAGAACATCTCCTTCAATCTCTGGGGTTCCGATTTATGGTATAGAACATAAAGTCAGCTTATACGCGGACGACATTTTAATAGCTTGCACAAATCCCTTAAACTCTATCCCAGCACTGTTAGATCTTCTTCAACGATATTCACGAGTATCATATTAGAAACTAAATGCAAACAAATCACCCCTGTTGACAGTAAACTGTCCGGAAGAAGTTCTAACCCAACTGAAACATTTCAACTTCTTATGGGCTGATACACACATTACGTATTTAGGAGTTAAGTTATTTCCTAGCATAAAACAAACTATAGACGTCAACCTGAAAGATTTGACCTCCTCTATTAATTTAGAGTTCCATAGTTTACAACAATTACCTATCTCCTGGATTGCAAAAATAAACCTCACAAAAATGCCATTACTACCCAGGTTTCTTTATGTGGCTCGCTCTTTACCTTTCCTTTTCCCCGCAAAATTATTAGGCGAATTACAATCTCGACTTTTACGATTTATTTGGGGAGCCAAAAAACCTCGTATTAAAAAACAATATCTATACAGACATAGTAAATTGGGTGGACTATCTGTCCCATTTCTTCTGCATTACAATATTGCTGCAATTTTGGAACTTATTTACTTTTTATGGAACAATCCAGAGGCTCATCACTGGGCTATTATGGAGATGCAGCATGCAGCTCCGTTTCGGATCAAAGACATGTTGATCTCTGCTTTATTAGGTTATAGACTGCCAAATTAGGAGCCCCCAACCTTACGACACATGGCAATAGTTTGGTCCAAATACGTCATCCCGCATAATAGAGTGTGGATAGATCAACGCTCATGTCCTTTGCAGGTCCTATATTCTGTAGCTTCCCAGCTCCCTCTACCAGTTTGGTTAGAAAGTGGGATCTGAAATCTGAGTCAATTATTTGAGGGGAATGCCTTTAAATCTTTTATGGATCTCAAAACAGAGTATGGCCTTCCTCAAAATCAATTTTTAAGCTACCTGCAGATTAGAAGTGCAGTGCAGTCCTTGCGATGGCCACAACGCCCTTCCTTAGATACCCCTCTGCATAACTTTTTAACCTTCAAAAAAGGCTTTGAAAAAGGAGTCTCTGCAGCTTATACTACCATATCTAGGGAAGATAAAAATAGGTATTACCGTGAACAAGGGCAAAATGTAAATATTTTTTAATTTGTAAGACCGTATGTCGAATGTTTAAAAAGATACGTGAACATATCTACTCGTTAAAAACAAGAAAGGGAGCTCTGAATTCATATCTCGTATGTCTGAGATACATAATAATGATGTTAAAGGTTTATAATTTGCTAGATTAGATCGTATATATTCTCTGGTTAATGATGTCGATAGACATACCAAACTATTGCAGTGTAATGCTAATTGGATTCTATGCACGATGGGATTGTATGATCATAATTATCTTTCATCATTTTTATAAATGTTTGTTTTAGCAATTTTTGTTGTATTAATATTAATGGGGGACATGTATGAAAACTGTCTAGGTCTGGTCTTACAGTATGTTCACTCGGCGTATTTGACAACAAAGAAAGTCTGAGACCTAGACAGTTTTCCATAATCTGTGAAAGTCTTCACGTTTGTTCCTGTTTGTGCATTCGGACTTACAGTAAAACTACAGATTTTTCATTGTTGAGTGCCATGGAATTTCTTTAATTATGTGGTTTATAGAATTTTTTCAAGAAAATCTTTTGTATATAACCTTTTTATCTTGAAAGTTTTGAAAGCTAATTACTGTGCAAAAGGAAACATTACTGTATTAGAATTCTGTGGCAAGGACATTTCAGCAATCACCATGACCATGAGTCTTACCCTCTTTCCAAAGAGGAAATTTATGCATCTCTGTCATGTCAATTAATTCTAATTTACGGATATTTAGAGAATTTCCAACATCCCACTTTTGTATCCAAGTTACTGGCATACTGTGGAAGTTGCATGTATGAATCTGAATTCATATATGCATCACATGTAACACCTCTTTTCTATTCCCCAATACCTTGCGATCCTTCAATAAAACTTTTCTCAGTAAATTATACACAGCAAGAAATCCAGTGTCTCTTATTCCCATTCTGAATCTCAACATCTACCTATCATGCTGCTGTTTGTAGGAGCATGACCTAATGTTTTTTTAAGTTAATAAAAGATATGTAGCTCAGTTAGTCTAATATAAAAAAAATCTAAATTTTGAATTAGCCCAGTGTTTGACGCACTAATGATCTCCTAAGGTAAGAGGGCACAAAAGGACCAGCAGAAGACATCCACATCTGGAGCTAATATTTGTCACAAGGGTCTATTTCTTAAAGGGGTTGTCCACTCTATATTGTTTTTATTTATTATGTACAATCTGCATTCCAAACAAAGTATAAAACACATATCAGAGTTTGAAAGTTAGACTTTTTTTAAGATTATTTGAAAATATAAATTCATTTACAAATTGATGGCATGAACCATAAGTTAAACAAAATACTACGAGTGGTGGGCTTTAGTTCATAAAGTTTCTCAATGGGAGCCATTTGTATTGACAGGAATTTGGGCTGTACCATTTTTTTCTAAAAAGGGGCCTACTGCTTTCGTATAAAAGTGTTGAAGTAGAATTTTTAACGCATCTATGTTTAAAAAAATTATGATTTCCTATCACAGTCATAATAGATAAAAAGACTATAAAGTGGACAACCCCTTTTAGGGCTGATTTACATATAACCTATTAAACCTTATTTAAATTATATACTGTGTGGGTAATGATTATAAAGCATACAATGCAATTAAAATGTAATGAGTATATTTATTATTATAACTATAATTAATTTTAGAGCGTCCTTAGTTCCAGAGCGCTGTACATTTGAGGGGGGGTTATATATATAACATAGGTCAAACAAGTAGAAAGGTGACAATAACTAACTAACAACTGGTCCAGAGGGAGAGAGGGCCCTGCCCGTGAGGGCTTACAGTCTACAGGGAAGGAGGAAAGACAGGAGGTGAGAGGCAGATATGTTTGTGGGGTGGAGTAGTAAAAGAGGGTTATTGTTGGTTATAGGCAATCCTGAAGAGATGGGTTTTCAGGTTACTTTCGAGACTCGTGAGAGTGGGGAGAGTCTGTGTTGGGGCAGTGAGTTCCAGAGTTTGGGTGAATTACGGAAGAAGTCTTGGAGATGGTTATGTGAAGCGCTGATAAGAGGAGAGCAGAGATGTTCTATATAGATAAAGGGTGAGCCTTCAGAATTATTTACTCAAATGGGACTGAGAAAACAAAGTCTGACACTGATCAGCCTCTTGAGAAAACTGGTGGCGAAACGCGAGTCGAGGCTAATACCCTCCTTGGTGACATATCCACCACTTTGGTAATGAATTGAAATATAGCTTTTTGTATTTTTATCATCATTTTTTGGTTTGGTGCATTTTTGTAGTTTTGATTACTTGATCTGTTATGTGTATATTTATTATGTGTCTTTCCAATTTACTGTTTGTTAACTTTGGGTGAGGGATGTGTCACCAATATTTGTATTGGGGTATTTTGTGTTTTTAAATGTTTTTAAGGTTGTTTCAGTTGTGATAGCTAATTTTTTTGCATTTATAATGTATTTTTTGGAATACAAATCTTTATATGGTAATCATTGGAGAGTCATTATACTTCATATTGGTACATGAAACTGATCTTGACTCTTAAAAAGGTGGGAAAATTAGTATAGAGGGCAGTAAGATTAGTACTCAAGGTGTCTCAGCCACCTAATAGCATTAGCCTGGTCAAAGGCACTGCTGGTGGCATCCCAAGTGTCCACACTATGGATAATTTACTATGTTACTTTGGTAAAACTTACATCTGCTTACATAAGCTGTGTAGGAGTTCATAGCCTTGCCATATTTTAATTCTGGTTATTAAGCTTTACAGCTGTTCTACTGTAAATAAGAGACATAGGTAACTCCAACTGTATGCCACTAACTTGGATACAATACTTGGATATTGCAAATTGACTAAATATCCATAAATTAGAATTAATTGTCATAAAATCATTTTTGTATTGTACTGGGTGATTATAACTTTGATTATTAGAATATGAATGTGGATTTGCACTTTATATAATTACAAATAATAATTACGCTACATACCATACATAAGTGATACTTTCAAGGATTTTTATACTTTATATTGTTTTGTACAAATGGCATTACTTGATTTGTGCATTGAGTGGCTCCAAGGACATGAATATGCTTAAGGATGTCACCACATTCTCTACCTCTTTTTTTTGTAATGATTTTATTAATAAGTTCCATGAATTGCTTCAAATGGCTTTTCTCAGAGTGCATTTTTTCCGAGTTGCTTAACTGGGTTTTCTCACCATGCTGTTTCACAGAGCAACAAGCAGCATTAGACTCATACTTCTTGGTGAGGCTGTTGGTGGTTCTATAGCAGCGATTAGCATTTCATCACTGCATTCCCAGCTTTCCAATTGCAGTGACATGACTACAGGCGATTGAATACATAGGGCGAGATGTATGAACAGGGTTGCGCCAGAAGTCTGGTGTCTTTTCATCAGCCCGAAAACTGGCACAGCCCTGTTCGCGATATTTTTAATCAGGCACACTCTAAAATAAGGCAAATTACAAAGCGCCCGCAGCATTTTTTTAATGCGCCTGAGATCAGAGAGTGCGCTGGAGGTGTGTCACACTACAACCGTACGAAGTTACACATGTATGCCTTTTTATCGGCAGATCCGGACGCATTACTGCTGGAACAGGTAGACCATTGGTTTACCTGAGCCTGAAGTGTCGCTTTTTAGCTAGAAAACGCTAAATCTATGACCCTCAGTAGAACAGGTTCATAGATTCAGGTGCATTCTACACTACAAATGCATGCAAAAAAATGGCGCCTGGGCAAAAAATCATACATGTCACCCATAGTGCACAAGACTACAGAGCTTAAAGGGGTGAAAACCAGTTCTTATCAAAGTTAAAAAATCTCTTTTGTTTGTTCTCAAGCTGCCATCTTGATTTACCATTCCTTAAATGTTGACTGATAATTTTTGTAATGAGAAAACTCCTTTAACAATTAGGCTAAGTCCACACATCATATGTCAAAATGGCGTCCAAAATTCAAACAGCATTGATAGACCGTGATTTTCGGCGAGGATTTGTGCAAAAGCCGCTGTTGGTTTTCGGATTTGCCATCGGCAATTCGCGGCTGACGGCAAATTGTTATTGTTCATGTGAAATAGAGTTACAGTTTTGAATTACAATTGTGATGCCCCTGTTCTCTCTGATTCTTAAATCTGTAGTTTGGATTAGTATCAGGTCACTTTAAAATGTACAACTTCGTACCAATATGGAAAAAGTCTACTTGGATCAAGTCTAATGGTTGTTTTACAGAATATTCTAGTTTGTCACTCTAGTGCACCTGCAATAGAGGTCTTATTGATCCGATCTCCTTAGGAGGTAGTAACAACGATATCCTGAAACACAACTCTTAATAACGAGTAAATGTCTTGTACAGATGTCAACTTATCCTTATTCCTGTTGTACAGGGCAAAGGTTCTCAACTTAGATGATTTCTGTTTTATTTTAGTATATTTTCTGCAGCATTATATGTAATTAAAAGATGAAGTGATTAATGATTTAAAGGGACTGTATGTATTGGTGAGCTGAAATAAGCTGAATGCTTAAAATTGATATGAGGTAGCTTGAAATCTTGAAATATGCTTAGATTGGAGTTAGAGAAGCTTATAAAAAAACTTCTCCTGCTGCATTCTGTATGTCAATTCACTTGTTAATGCTGGTTATATAGTAAAACAACAGATAATTGACAAGCACTACGAAATTTAGAAATCACCGTAAAAAATAAATCTGCAACTTTCGCATTAAGAAATAAAAATGTCAGAAAGATCTTTTCTGCTAAAGGCTAATTGGCACAGCCAACTTTGTAGCTGCAGTAATAGTCCTACCAATTTACAGTTATTAATGTGAACTGCCTGCATGAAACTCCATTTTAATCCACTGAATCTATTTTCATTTTGACAAACAAATGTCTATCAAGGTAATTGTCTGCAAAAAGAATCACACCATAGGAAATCATTTTACCTTCACTGTAAATTATATCGCTGCTTATTTATAACCCTAACACGGTTTCTATATTTTCTACGGAGAAACAGACTAATGTCATTTTTTTTATTTTTTACTCCAGAAATATGCATTAAATTACAAGTGTTCTCTTTTTTTACCATTGGTAAGGCTTCCCCAAGTTTACATCCACAATCTATAAACTATACAATGTGCTGTGTATACAGAAGATCCGGAAACAGTAGATCTATAGCACTTGATCGAAATTGCTGTTAGAGCGTACATTTAAAATGTAAAGTCCAAGTTACCAAATGACCTCGGTAAAGTTACAACAATTTAACAGTATTAAAGTAAAGGTCATTGACATCTCCCAGTGCTGATATATAGCAACTAACATGGGATACATTTTCTTTTCATGATTATATTTTTTTCTATTATTCTTTTTTGACCCATTCTTGAGACACAGCAATCTATGAGCTAAGGAGTAGGGACTGTTCACATTCTGTTTTTCACTCTCTCCGTGGTATCCATCGGGACATATGAAAAAAGGTATACTGAGGAATAACGCAGCAAAGATACAGGGTCTTATGTATGAAAACTGTCTAGTAGCAAGACTATCTTTGTTGCCCATAGCAACCAATCAGATCTCAGCTTTCATTTCATATAGTGCTCTGGAAAACTAAAAGCTGAGCTCCGATTGGTTGCTATGGGCAACAAAGACAGTCTTAGGGTATGTTCACACGGGGTAATTTCGGCGTGCATTTCACCGCGTATTTGTGCTCTAATACGAGCGGGATGCACGCCGAAATTACGGTAATCCATAGTTCTCATAGATACGATCGTATTGTACGTGCGGGGAGATCAGCGCCAAGTCCCGTACTGTACGCGTCGCAATACATCGTGTGAACATACCCTTACTGCTAGACAGTTTTCATACATATGGCCCATATAGAGTAATAAAGCAAACATAATCTTAGTAATCTTGAAAAGGAACAAGCCAACTCACTACCTCTAGAAACATAAATAGCTGCACAGAAGAATCGCCCCCCAGGACCTTGCGAAGATGCTTGAATTAAAAAAAAGTTATCCAGCACCACTATTAAAATCTGAGCAAAACAAGTGACATACCATGTGAAGAGTAACAGGCACTGCTGCTGACATGCTTCAAATAACAGATTCTTAGGCTGCGTTCACACGGCACAGGACAAATACCGGCAGGTTTGCCGGCCGGTATTTGTCCTGTTTTGCGGCCGTCCCCTCGGCCGCCGGGGGGACGGCTTTTCTCCGCGATGAGCGGAGAAGAGCCATCCCCCCTCCCATTGAGGTGTTCATATTCCGCCGGAAAAAACGGAAGAAAAATGAACATGCTCTTTTTTTTTTGAGGGGACCAAGGGCGGAAAAAACAGCCGCCGGAAAAACCCCGTGCAGGGGGACTGCTGCACGGTTTCCATAACAAAATTTGTCTCATTTTCGGCGGTTTTTTTTCGGGCAGTCTAAAAAAACCGCAAAGGGGGAAAAAGGGCCCGAAAACCCTTTTCCCCGTGGGGACATGCCCTTAGTTGTAGCCAACGTAGCTACAATTAAGAATTTGGTATTCGAAACGCGTCAGTGAACACTGTTTACTCTCATATATAGCCCTTGTTTGAAAATTTTTATTTTTTTTTCGATAAATAAATGCTCAGATTTTAACAGTGCTGCTGGAAAACTTTTTTTTTTACTTTAAGCATAGTCTTAGTAAGACTATGTTTGGTAAAATTTATTTAAAGTTTTCACAGAGGGCCGTTTTTTGTGATGCTCATACATGATCCTCCAGGGAAAGAAATGTCCTTTGTACTTTGAAACAATCGAAACCTATTAACATCTTTTGGGGATATAGATTATGGTCCCTGTTAAAAAACTTTTTAGGTCTAATGGTAGGTTCATATGGCGTAATCCCGGTGTATAGCGGGTGTACGTGATGGAAAGCGCGTGTGCCGGCCATCATTCACTCTCGTTTTCCCCGACACGTACTGTGCACTGGGGAAAACGGCAGGTAATCATGACTCTTAATGAGAGCTATGAATCACCATATTTCCGGGCCATAATTCAGGCGTATTGGAGTGCAATTTCCCCCCAAATCCTCAAATTGCGTGTGAACATACCGTAAATTTTCTTTTTTGCCCATAAAAACCAAACAGAGCTCCCTTTCATTTCATAAGGCTCTGAAAAAATGAAAGATCGCTTGATTGGTTGCTCAGGAAAACAAAAAAATCTTCGTATTCACCGGCGTTTTTAAAACAAAGAAAGCTTTGTCCCAAGGGCAGTTTTCCAAATGTCCCCAAATATTAATACAAAAAAAAAGCTAAAAAAAACATTTTTAAAAAATGATGAAAGATAATTTGATATAAAACCCCATCGTGCATAAATCCAATTGATTACATGATGGGAGCTTGTTTGGGTTTGCTATGGGCAAAAAAAAGTCTTAGACTAACATTTTTTCTATATTCCCCCTATGGTGCAACATAAAGTTCCAAGCAGAAAAAAGGGGATAAAAAATATATGTTCTGTATAGATTAGGGTTGAGCCCTCAGAATAATTTTCTCTGGTAGGCTGAATAAACCTCTGAAAGGCTTTCTTCACAAATGCTATTATCATGGCCTCAAACACTGCACTGCAAGCTTTTTATGCAGATTTGTTAAAATAATTTGTATAGGTACATTTGTTTTATAGGTTAATTTTCTGATACAGTTTTCCTATTATTATTTTTCTTGTGAATCATAGATCAGGTGAGTCAAGGGGGTGTTGCAACCATAGACTTTGATGAACCTTTGGAATAAATAAAAGTCTGCTAGATGCAGGGCCCACCTCTTAGACCCGCGCCGATCTTGAGAACAGCTTGCCCACAACTTTCTATTCTTTTCTATGGAAGTCGGGAAGGGGTGGCGCCCCGGGGCCCCCACATCACAGACTTTTTGGCAATTTCCACGATATGCTATCATGTCTATGTTAATGGGTAAAAATTCAACAAAAATACGGTACATAAAGAAATGCAACACATTTTTCTGCTGCACTAAAAAGAAAGATTTTGGTCTATGGGGGAAAATGTCACAATCATCCTTGGAAAAGTTGCAAATCTAATGTACCTAAAGAAAAAAAAAAGAAAAAATCTGCAAAGAAAAAGCAATGTACTTCATGTAGTGCATTGTGTATTTGCTTGTTGACTTCCAGCTAACATTTACCGTTTTTTTGTTTTGTTTTGTTTTTTTTGCTAATGTAAAAAAACCAAAAAAAACTGGGCATTGGCAATTTTGGCTAATCTGGCAAATCACTTGTGACGATAGCCACAACACGATCAACAACAATAGACCCCCACTATTCATTTAGAATGGCATAATATGGTATTTGAAAATGTCCTTGTATCCAGATAATCCTTTCAAATGGGTAATTCTGTTGGTGTCATGCAAATGGGGGTAAAAAGGAAGTGATAGTGTCAAATGTTACTTGAATTCACAGACCTGGTGAAAATTTTGCAAATTAATTTAAATCAATAAATTTGGTGCAAGTGACACAACTCACCAATATTTTACACAGAAAAATGGCACATCTTCTATGTCTCCTGCTAGCCTGTTTCATTCTATTTCATTTTAAGATAGGAATAAAAAGTCTCTAACACACATAATATGATCAATCCAACACCTAAGCTTCTTTTGCGTTATTTGTATTTCACTTATTAAAACTTCCTCCCAAAGGGTACATTAGGCCCTGTTCACCTCTGTGTTGGAGGCTTCATTTCTCTTTCACAAATTCTATCAAAATGTTTATTTCTGTTCAAATGACAGACACCATGATGGGAACCTGAAAAGACCACATTGTAATAAATGGTCGCATTGGTGTCCATAACACAATGGTTCTGCCACTGCCGTTACATTCTGTTTCCTGTTCCTATGACGGAAAAGTAAACTGGATGTAACAACGTAAGTGTGGATCTAGACTAAGCATGCATTCCACTTTAATGGCACAGCTGTGTTTGAGACTGTTACCATCATGGCTGGCTGTTGGAGCTAAAACATTTAAAGAAGCTCTGTGGCTAGCTCGGTTTCAGGGCCTGTGGTGTTAAATTTTAGGAACACTATAATGATCAGTATTGTATGCCTATTGCTATAATGTGGGTTAATGGAGCATTTATAACTCTCTGCAAAGTGGAAGAGAAGTGAACAGAATCACTTTGCTAAATTCATGTGAAAAATGTGTTCTTTCCATATACACAGCTATTTATCTTCTATGTTCTGTATACGAGTGTGTCCTCTGTAATCATTGATGTTGTTGTTCTAGGTAATATACTGTAACAAACTAAATAAAAGAACAAAATCAACATATTATTAACATAAAAAGCATTAACACAGGAAAATCACAGAAATTACCCACAAGCGTCATGTGTTAGTCAACAAGACATAAAAGCCAAAGGGAGCTGAAACCAGTGTTCAAAGCATCTGCTTTAGTTCTTTGAGTACTGTGCGTCCAGACACTAGAGGCCTTCTTTACATTCATAGATGCCTAAAGGAAAATAAGCTGTTCACGACAGCTAAAAAGAGAGACGGATAGGCAGTGCATGAAAGTAAATGTAAAAACATGAAACTTGATTCATCTGGAGTCGATGCTGCAGCTATTTGAGGTAATCTTCCTTGCGTATTTATCTCATCTGGAAATATCTCTTGAATTATTGATGCTTGTTGATCACATTGTATAATATTATGCTTCCACACAAACACTGACCTTTTCATCAAAAATGTAGATTTAGTAGTTGGAACTAAATAATTCAAAAGGTTTGGAGATTCATAATTAAACTTTTAAAACAACTGTAGGCAGGTGATTTATTATCTAAGACTAATACTGTTACATGGTGAAGAAAGTAAGCTTGTTTAGAACACCTTTATATTCGTGTATTTAAAAGGTTTTTTTGTCAACAATTTAGGTAATATAACTCAGATATCAGAATTGTTATCATAAAAACTTCGGTTAAATCTTTTTTGCGGATATAAATATGAAATCTAAGATTTATTTGGAGAGTGTCCATTACATTTTTATGCTTCCACTGAGTTTACTTGTTACAAGCCACTTTCAAATACAACGGTGGTTGTTGAGCCACATTGAGTATTAAAAGGAAAAAAAGTCTGTTAACCACTTAAGCTGAACGCCTGAAAAGTAGTTAATGACCAGAACATTTTTTTGTTTTTGCCTCCTTGCGTTTCAACAGATGTAACTTTTTCAATAAAGTAGTTGCATGAGGCCTTGTTTTATTCAAAACAAGTTGTACTTTATGGGGTTAATAGTTTAAGTTCACCTATAGATAATTGCAGAATATTTTTTTAATTTTTGTTAAAAAAAAATTGTTTTTGTAAATATTTTTTTACACCATTCACATTCCACACTTAATAACTTATTTAGACTAATTCTACAGGTTATTACGGCTGTGTGGATACCTAATATGTGTAAGGTTTTTTTGTGTGTGTAATGTATGCACAATTATTTTTTATTAAATATTTATTTTTATTATTTATTATTTATAAATTTTTTATTTTTTTACACTTTTTATGTTTTTTACTTTTTTTTAAATCCCATGAAGGGAGAACTGTGTTACTTTTTTTTCACTTGTATGTTTTGTGTCAGGGGGTAATTTAAGGGAAAAACATCAAAAGTTGTTTCTCTTCTTTTCTTATTAAGCTCACAGTAGTTTGTTAAATGTTTTTACGTAAAAACCTTATTAAAACTATCGTATCTTTCACGCAGCTTTCCTTGAGACAGAAGGTTTTTTAACAGTAGAGTTTCAACCCTTTCCCTCCCCCCCCCAATGATAAGAGGAGAGTTTGGAAAATTTGGTCTTATTCGTAATCTTCTACGTACATGCAAATTTTAATTTATCCTTAGAAACCCCCCCCAATTAAACCAATTGTAGTGATAGAATAGTCATGTGTTTAAAAAAAGTTTATTGGAATGTAATTTACTGTGATTAAATCAGATTTATGTCCCAAACAAAGTATGGGTCGTTTTTCCCCGGCTCCGGCTGTCGCGCTGTAATAATTATAATTTGGGGGAGGCTTTAATTGGATAAAGGAGGGGAACAAAGATCATTTCCAACCTGTTTTTATCATTTGAAGGGTCCCGTGCTTCAACGCCCGAGGACTATCCGAGGGGGGTGACGCCTTACCATCAACTGCACGGCCGGGAGGCCCGAATACTTGGGGCTGATAAACCCCCCAAAAACAGGAATTCGTGATTTTTATAAAATCGTGACTTATCTGTTTTTGGGTATTTTGAAAGTTTTTTGGGTGGTTGTCGCCCCCCTTTTAGGAGCCTTGTAAGCGTTCAGGTGTGCCTCCAGGGGTGCTTGGTCATGTATGCGTATCTATGCATATACCTTTTAAACGCCAAAATTAAAAGTCTCTGCTTGTTGCTCTTTAAAGTATACATGATGGATAGTGTTTTTTTCCTTTTGGGTTCATTTTTCAGTGTGGGCCAAGCTGGGTCCTATAAAAAAAAAAAAAAAAAGAATATCAGGGTACAGTCCCTAAAAAGGCCCCCGGAGAAAACCGAAGCTTGTTATAAGTTATATACAGTTATTACAGATTTTGTTATAGACAATGCCCGAGATCGAGATACTGTTTGCGTTATAGACAATTTTTTAGACGATGATCTGAATTCTGAAGAGAGCTTTTAAAGGAGTACCCCAAACCCTGTTATAGTTATAAAAAAAGATGATCTGTTTTTTAGAATACCTAAAACCTATGACGAGCAAAGACTTTTAATTAGTGTTAGGTATTTTGGGACTTAATCTAACAAATTGGAAATTTGTTCTGTTTTCTTAGGTAAAAAAGCTTTCAGGTTATATTAGTTACATCCTTGTTATCTTTAACTGAAATTCTGGCAAGTGTATAATCTTGGCTTCGATTCAAAATCTGTTTGGGGGGGGGGTCTAGCGATAGCTGCCCCCCTCGTCTATGTGGCAGCGAAAAATTAAGCGCTCAGTCAAAAAGTGGGGTTTCGGTAGTTGTAATCACTCTTATCTGAGTTTGAAGCTCGAAGAAAAAGTAGAAAGCTATGTCGGACTTAAAAGTTAATGATACGCTCTGTGTGAAAAATGAAAAAATCACGGAGATTACAGCTAACTATGGGGAAAGAAATTGCGAGGCATTCTACAAGTAACGGGGTTGGAAAGTAAAATTTATATTGAAACTGATGTAAAATATAAGAATATGAAGTTTGCAATGTATAAAGGGTGAGCTGCCGCCATTCCGGATGGGACTTTTAATTTTGGGCTGTGCTTCGTCATCAAATTCCTTTAAAAACTGAAAGTTGCATAGATTGGGGGGGGAACGTACAACAAAATCTTACCTTTTATTACTCAACTCCTGCCCCCCCCCCAAATATTCTTCCCTCAGCTCCGTGCAAGAACCCCCTTTATTTCCTGTAATCATTTTATTGAAAGTCCAAATATTTCTTCATCCAAAAAAGGCAAAACCAAAACCCTCCCTTTTCACTTTCTGGGCCCATTTTGTAGGGTTGAAGTTGAACAGGGCCCCATCTTGTACTCCTAATAAAATTCCTTCCAAAACTCCCCCCGGCACTTCACTTTTATATAATGTAAACATTGATATCAATCTCGTGCGATTACGTCTTTGCCGCACCCCTGCAAAAAACACAACAAACACCCCCAAAACCAGCCCCCAAACCACTTTTCCCTTTGCTCATGTTTAGGACACCCTCCTCCTTTTTACCCGCAAATCTGACTTTCAAGCTAACAGAGGAAGACGGGGGGAAGGAAAAGTTGCCATTAGACGGACCCAAACCCCCACATCTGCAACCCCAAATTAAAAGGGACTCCAGTTTTTTTTCCTATTGCTCCAGACCAGATGCGCTTAGAAAGGGAACATTACTAGAACACCCGCTGAGTTCCGGGGGGATACTGCCACGGGGTTTTTCACAAACTCCATAAAACAGTCCCCTTTGGGACAAACTACTCGTAACCCAAAAGGGAATATCTGGCCCCAAAAAATAAATCCAAATCACCTGACGTTTGTATTCTTTCCCCTTTTTTTGGGGACACAAACCCCTCTTACCTTCATTGTAAAGGATTTTGTATTTCAGGATATACTCAGTTTAAATCCTGCAAATGGCATCTCCGGCATCGTGGTGGCATGGGGCCACAAATTTTTTAAATCGGTGGTAGAGAATACAGAACCCGTGTGACTTCAGTTCATGTTCTGGTGGCGTGCCTTTTTCCTGTGTCCACTGTACTCTCACTCGAGCGGCGATTAAACTGTGTTTTACATTATCCATGCTTTTGGACCCGCAAAAATAACGATCCATGACAATTGTTTCAGCTCGAAACAAACTTAAAAAAGTACTGAAAAACCCCCAAAAGCGAAAAAGTTCCAATCGTTCCTACCCCTATTTTTTCTGGCATCTTTGTTTTTCCCCAAGGCATGTGACAGGCCATACTCAGCTTATTTTTGAGACAAGCCAATTCCCCCGTACTGAAATCGGATAGGGGACTAACAGATGCTAGGGCCAAATGTCTAAAGATAGTGGCTCCCCTTCCCAAAAACCACTCCCTTCCCGGGGGAAACTTATCCTTTCAGGATAAAACCTCATTTTCCGTTGCAAACTACACCTAAATCCCCCCCCCCAAACCAGACTCTTAGGGACTTCCCCCCACCTTTTTGGGCAGAAAACCCACCTCCACCACAACTCCTCACACGGGGATTTTTTTTTCCCTTTTGCCGGTTCTACCTTCTTTTCAGGGCGCCAGGCACCAAACCCCAGGATAACCAATCTACGTGCCTTTTTACCCCCCAACAAGTCAATAATCTACTGACCCAAATGCCCCAGACCCTGAGAAAAAATTTTGGCTTTTACTGTGGCAACCCAAATACAGAAGACATATTTGCCCCTTGGAAAGCCCTATACCACTTGAGACAAGGCTGGTGATTCTTTTGGCAATTATCAAATCGGCTCTGCAAGAGGAAATGTCCAAACATCCGTGTTTTATCATCGGGGGGAAAAAGGATTTCCCTTGCTTCATTTTTGGGGGCAAAGGGAAACCCTTTTGGCTGAACCTCAGTAAATACTTAAATTTACTCGAGCCAACTGAATCCGTGGAAAATTTTTATCCCCAAAATTTGTCCCTTATTCCAGGCCCTGGTTTTTGGACTAAACCCAAAAAAGCTCAAAAAACCCCTTTTTTTCAAGGGCGTTTGTTATGGGTTTATTAAACCCCTTTGGGGGACTTTGAAACAAATCGAGCAAAATATGCAGATTTACCCGGACGTAAAACTTCTCTCCATTTAAGGCACAACTGTTTCATCCCAACAGTTAAAGAAGGTTTCTAATGGCCCCCTATTTCAAGAGTCCCCGGGTTCTATAGCTCGCAGAGACCATAATCTACAATAAACCCAAATGAATTTTTCCCGGGGTATCAACCTACAGACTCCTTTTGAGAAAAGGTTTGTGCTTTCCAGAGCGAAACCCCCTGGGGCAAGGGGCCAAATTTCAAAAAATTTGTTTTTACGCAACTGAACGGAAAAATTTCATGAGGCGGGTGGCGCAAAAAGTCGTGGACAAAGGAATTTTGTCCCAATGGAAAGAACTACCGCAATACCCTCAAGCAATAATAAATTTCAACCCAGTATCAGTTTTTGGTTTAAAACCCCAAGTTAAACCAACAAACAAAACGCAGACCTCTTCCTACAATAATAATCCTTATTGGCCCTCATTTTACCAATTTTAAAACCATAGTCAGTCCAAACAGCATTCCTAAAATGCGTCTTATTTGCCTTTCCCCCCAAAGACCCTCCTATCGCCCTCATCATAGGATTCCGGCAAATTTGTCTCCCTTTTTTTCTCAATGCTTCAGAAACACCATGTTAGTTTTTGAACCCGTGTTGACCGCAATTTCAAATTAATGGCCACCAAAATTCCTTTTCTGGTTTGACACTGGGGCAGCCCAAAGGTTCTGAAAAATTTGAAATTTCCACCGTTTTTCAATTTCCCTACTATATTTATGCGTTGAAGTGGGATGGCGACCAAACCCGACTCGCTTTTTTAAACCACCCTTTGCCAATTGGAATCATGGATTCGTCAGACTATTTTTTTCTCCCACTTACCCAATAATCTGCATGAAGCAATCTTCGAAAACGATAATGCTACATCAGATATGATTCTTTGGGGAAAAGTTTTGGACTCTAACTCCAATTCACAGAAGCTCTAAAGCTGTTCCTGCGCTTTACATGTTTTATCCCATCAACAAAACCTGTGAATTTTGACCAAGTACCTCCCCGAATTTGGTCTAAAAGGGCCTGTGGTCGGCATCCTTCCATCTCACCTGTAAAATGTCTTTTGAAAAGGGTGCTACCCCGCCCTTTGCTCAAACCCTTTAAAGCTGTCAAGAACATTCTCTGGGGACACAAAAACAGAACTTCCTGGATAAAGGGGTACTATCCACGCAAATTTTTCCCAAATACACCTCGGTTTTCCCGTTCACAAGAAAGTTTCCCGGGGAACCCCCAAAAAAGGTTTGGTCAGGGGTAGGAGCATATTTTCTGTCACGGAGATGAGAAACCCCCGGGTCCCCCAAACCGTTTTCTCAGCCAAATACCTTTTTCAGGCCTATTCACATCATGGGTTTTTCAGTGTCCCACTATACAAGGACTGTTGATGTCAATACCCTTTTGCTTTTTAAAAATTATTGTGGTACTCCCGCCCCCCTGGCGAGGGGTGCCAAAGGGGACAGAACTACCCAACCCGTTGATCAAAACCCGCAGGAATGTATGATTTCTCTTGTGTGCACCCGATTTTCAAATTGTCAATCAAAAGCTCTTTATCTTCTTCAACATTTGGCATCAATCAAAATGCAAAGTTCCCCGCCAAAACCCAATGGTGTTCTGAAAGCTGTATTCCCCGGGCATTTCATATCCCAAAGGGTACCCAAAAACCCCTTTTGATGTCGGGAAAAAGCTGTGATGCTCCCTTTCTTCACCGAACAACTAAAACAATTCAAGGATTTCTAGGTCTCATTTACTGTCGTCAAGGTTACCCAAAGCCTCCAGTTTAGTAAGTTTTATATGTTTTTTTCAAGGACATTATTTACACAGAGGTTCCCAAAACCCCCGCCTCAAGGGCCAAACAGGTATGTTTTTGGCTTTCCCCTTTGCATTGCCAGGTGAAATCATTATTTTCAGTGCATTTACAGGGATATCATTTTTGTCAGTGCATTTTGTGGGAATCCCGAAAAAATGATGTTGGTGTGCCTTTAGGACTGGAGTGGGGAAAAAACTGATTTACCAAAAGAAACCCCACTTGAGGCACAAGATTGTTTTTCAAAACCCCGGAAAAAACTTTTCCTACAATCCCGGGTTGGGAATCCCCGATATCACAGCCTTTCAACCTCTTCCCTTTTTTTAAGACTATGGCCAAACTTCCAAGTTTGACACAAAAAAATGGAGAGGTATAGCCCCTTGGGTACTATTTTGCAAATTAGACCTGGCACGGGGGCCCCTACTTGCCCCAAGCGGTCATTGTGCACAAGTTCTTTTAAAACATCATTTTAGGCCATCTGGTCAATTTTTGGCTCATCATGATCTACAAGGGGCCTGAAACAGAACGCACAACCTTTATCTCAATAAAAAAGCGCCATCTCCGAAAAAAAGCCCTTACTGAGAATGTCCTTTGAAGATGTACTACTCTCCCCCAGCCCTTGCTTTCCCCTTCAGGGGGGAAGATGAAGGGGAAAATCAGTCTACCCCCAGATGAAGACCAGACTGCCGGGTCTTGAACAAAAGGAGGCTGAAACCTCCCCTCTTCCCCACTGCTTAAAATCCAAGTTTGGGGAACCCAACATGCGATTCCATACGGGTTTGCTGGGGTTTCCTTACAAAAAAACGTGAAGGCGCATTTTACCTTTGGAGAATGCCAGCCAAGAAGGTGAATTGGCTGTAAAAAAAGCTTGTAAGCTCGCCAAAAAGAGACCCTGAACTATACACCCACTAACCTACAGGACGGAGTAGCCTGACATTGGCCTGAAGTGGGCCCGCGATTTCCAGACAGTAGTGGGAAAAACCCCATCAAGAACAAAGAAGCCTTCAACTCTGAGCTACTTCCAATTTCCAGCTCAAATGGCTGTTTTGAAACTAAAAGCCCCTGGGAAAAATAGAGCAGTGGAAGTAGAAGGCACTATGGAGCAGACTTGGTGCCAAGGCCGCAGCTTCCCCAGGAATTGGCGGAACGAGTGGTGTAATGTGCTTACAGGCAGAGAAGAAGAAGGAGAAGGTGGAAGAAAGAAGGAGAATTTGAGAAGAAAGAAGGAAAAAAAGAAGGTGAGAAAAAAAGAGAAGGAAAGAAAAGGAGGAACAAGAAGGAATAACCCAAAACAAGATGCTTGAACCGGTGTTAAAACCCGTTGAGACAAATTTCCCAAAATGGAAAAAAGCCCCAAAGAAAAGGAAAATTTTTGGGGGAATTGGGAGCAGAGATATACCAAGATGGATTTTAGAGGGAAAACAATAGATTTGTTTACCAAGGGCATTAATCCGCTGTTACAATGGGCTCTGGTACTACCCACAAATGAATAACCAGTTTTTTCAATAAAAAAGAAAAACCTAGCCCGGAATCTCCCAAATTTTACGGCAAGTAGCTATGCTAGAAGTTTTGAAAATATCAATCATGTGACCCAGGAGGGTGATCCAACAAAGGAAGCATTTGGGTAAACACATATCCGCCAGCGGGGTCCAGATTGGAATAATTGAAATTAACCAAAGTGGAAAGTACAAGTATGTTTTAGAGTGGTGGGTATGTTTCAGGAGGGCCCGAAGTCACCCAGTTCCAACATGATGCCCGGAACCCCCAAATGAAGAAAAAATATTGATATTGATATTGTATGCAGATTTGGGATCGATCCCTGAGGTTATTAAAAACGACCAAGGACCCGCCCTTCACTGCAGAAGTAACCCGAGACATTTGGAAACTATTAGGAACTGACCCTCGGCCTGCACACCCCCTTCCACCGAATTTTAGCGAAAAGTGGGAAAAAAATGAACGCCCCAAAAAAATTGAAAAACAAAATTTGAAAAAATACAAAAAAAAAATCTCTTCCCTGGACCGAGATCCTCCCTTTTTATCTTTTTTGTCAAAATAAACCCAGGCAGCCCCCCTGGTTCCCCCTAGGAGATAGTATTTTCAGGCCCGCCCAATTAGGGAGGTTTTACCAGCAGTTTGAGTGCAAGGAATGCTAGCCTTGAAATATTTATAAAACTGTGTAAGAATTGAAATAAACCATGCCCCTAGTGTTCTCCCCCATTCCGATCCAAGACTCTGTCAAAATACAACTTGATTTGTGTGGGTGAGAAAACGCAGAGATTCTTGGAGCCCAGATTTTACGAACCCAAATATCCTGGGGGTCCCCAACCCCCATGAAACTTTAAGGAAGACCCACTGCAAGAAAGTGACTGCGACCAAAAAGTCTTATAACTTTTCCATTATCCTTCATGTTTGTCTAGTCGGATGTGTGTAAAAAATGCAAGAGGGACAACCAAGGGGGTCCCGATGAATTCAAAAATAGGGATCAGGTCAAAGAAGGGGTTTGAATCACTTCGCCCCGAAAACAAAAACAAAAGTATGGAAGGGTAAAATTTTATTATTTTAATTCAACAAGGTTTGATAATTTCACCCCAGGCCTTCAAGGTTAGCTGAACAATTAAGCGCCACCTCCAATGAAATTTTCCGAAAACATTGAGGGTTATGGTTTTTAACAAACATAGATGCCCCGCCGGGATTGCTTGGGTGGCCACTGCGGTGTTTTGGGCAACGTCATCCTTACCAACAAAAGGCGTGCGAAGAGGCCGGCGGTTGCTTGGTTTTCACCCCCTTGGGGAAGTCTGCATGGGTTCAGTGGGTTTAACCCCGCTCCACCTTTTCACCCTGCTGTCTAAGGAAGTGACCTTTACCCCTTCTTGCTCATTTTGGGAAGAGCATCAATCTCATTCACGCTCTAGGGGGGGCGTTTAGAACGTTCTGATGTTTTAGGGGGGACGTTTAAATTGGTAATTTAAGGAAAAAAACATGAAAAGTCTGTTTCATATTACATTTTTATTTAAAATCATCAGATTTTGTTAAACTGCTTTTACGCTATACATCTTATGAATATCAGATATCTTTCCACAGCTTTCCCTTTAAAACAGATGAAGGTCTGCTAACAGTAGGATTAAGGCCCTTTTCCTCCCCCCCAGATGATACAGAGGAGAGTTTGGAATGTGTCTTTTCACTAATGTTTCATATGTATATGCAAATTATAACTTGTTCTTAGAACCCCCAATTAACCAATCATGTAGTGATGAAAAGCATGTGATTTAAAAAGTTCTATTGGAATGTAATTTACTATGATTAAATCGATTTTTGTCCCAAAGGAAGGAGTGGGTGTATTTCTCGGCTCCAGCTGTCGAAGGCTGTAAAAAATAATATAATTTTGGGGGAGGGATTTAATTGGTAAAGGAGTGGGCAAATATAAATTTTCCCACCCGATTTTATCACTTGACATTTCATATTTTATATATGCTAATACATTGTAATCTGTGTTAGTCCCGACAAGGGGGGAGGATCAGGGGAGCTCACAGTCGCCCTGTCACTGGCTGTTAACGACAGCCCTGGGGCATTTAGGGCCCCCGGGTGACTGTGCAGCCATTCCCCCGGGTTCTGGGGTACGGGTGCCCGACACCCGACAGGCAGGGAAAACCCCCTTTATTGCGCGCCTTGAAAATGCGGCAATCAAAGGGTTAAAGCAGGGGGGCGGAGGTTCCCCCCCTCCCCCCTGCTTGCGGGGCTTGCTGGGAACAGGACTGTATAGTAGAGCGCTGTTTCCAAACTCCGATGACTGCAGCGATGCCAAAAGACGTCGCTGCGGACAAATGACCAGTCGTTAAGGACTTAAAGGTATGACCCATTAATATGGTAACTGCCATTTATATGGTTTTACCCTTACCACCAAGTCATAGGAATGATATGCCATCCATATTATCATATTTACTGCAGTCACCAATATCTTTTGAGCTAAATAAAAAAGGATTGAAGCCAGAATAAAAAGGCATATGTGCTTCCAGAACTACTAGCTAGTAATTTGGTTTAATTTTGACGATTGTTTCAGCCATGACATGGGCAGAGTATGTTATGAAATAACAAAATGTGTAAATGTGATTATGATTTTTCATCTGTGGCATGGGAAGAGCACATTATCAGAGGTTTATAGCTAATATTGCTGATTGTTAAGGATGATAAAGAGATTGAAGGGGTTGTCCAGTTTATCTAAAAATGAAATAATAAGGTACTGCTGCCCAATAAAAAGAAAACCTGTACTCACCTTTCTCCTCACCTTCATTCCAACGATGGGTCTGTGGCATCTCTTCCCAGTTTCTTATTTTCTTCCTGTTTGTGGCCAAATGTGGTGTCACCATTGCAGCCACTGGTTGGCTTCAGCAGTCACATGTCACCCCCCTACATGAGCATTTCAAGCTGTTCACTTCTGAATAGTGATGCATAACAGTGGCATGTAACTGCTGCAGCCTATCAGTGGCTGCAATGTTGATATCGCATTTGGTCAGAGATATGAAGAAAACAGAAAACTGGGGAGAGACTACACGGAGCCAGAGTTGGAGGTGAGGAGGAAACTGAGTGTGGGTTTTTTTTCTATTGGGCAACACTACCCTATTATTTCAACTGCACATTTTTATTATGCATTATTTTTAAACTGCACAACCCATGTTATGGTTTTATATGCAGTGGTTTAGAGTAGAGGTTTTAACCATTTTTCTGCCACGGACCCCCAACTCCTGTCTTATTTAGATGGGGATTCCCAAAGTCTTGGTAATCTAACAATTAGTACAAGACACAACAGTGAATAACTCAATGTTTATGGACTGCTTACCAAATCCATGAGCATTGTACATGATTAAAAGTGCACATGATTAAAAGATGCACATTAATAGTAAGCCAATAGTAAGCCACATACATTACAGACATAATGAATTACCTGAAATTACCAAACTACAGTTAGCAGCGTTTATTTCAGATTGATGGCTGTGCACGATAACCAGAAAGACGTCCACTACGTACGGCTAAATGGTAACTGTAAAGTCCGTTCAGATGACAGTTCTGCCAATTTTTCTTGTTCACGACCAGTTAAATCGGTAAACAGGCATTAAAATGGATTACAAATCCAATCAAACATGCTCACGTCATGCTCATGCATCTTCTGGATATGGTTAAAAACAGTATCTTCAATGACCTCTGTGTTGATCTCATTTTCCGTAAAAAAGTTATCAAACAGTAGAAACATATTTGTCACGGATGCCCCTGCGACCCTCGTCCTGGGTCGCAGGTGCATCCGAGCCCTGCTGCCGAGCACCTCCGATCTGCCATCCGGGATACTTACCCGACCATGCTACAGCCTCTGTCCCGTGGTGCGCGGGGCCCTGCTCCCTAGGGCGCGTGCGCGCCGTCAGTGTTAAATTTAAAGGGCCAGCGCACCGGTAATTGGCTATTGCCGGTCGCTGCCCCTATTTAAGCCTGCCTCTTCCTGGTTAGCCTGACGGATCTTTAGTGCCATTTGCCTATAGAGAAAGCGTTCCTAAGCCATGTTCTGATTGCCGTGTACCGTACCGTTTGCCTCCTTCCATTGACCACGAATTTGCCGCCTGCCCTGACCTTCTGCCTGTCCACGACCACAAAACATTGCCGCCTGTCTTGACCTTCTGCCTGTCCCCAACTTTGAGCCTGCCTTCCGATTTTGTACCACGCTACACCTCGGCTGCCTTCGCAAGCAAGTCACGTCAGGGGTAGCGACCTGGTAGACTCCCGCTGCAGCAAGTCCATCCCACTTTGCTGCAGGCTCTGGTGAAAACCGGGACCTACTTAGATTCCGCTCCCTGGCGTGGCTTACGCCATCGCTTGTGGTGGTCCAGAGAATCCACTATCTCCGACCGTGACAATATTATAACTGCCCTGTTGACATCTTCCCTGTAAATTATTGATTTTGTCATACGTTTTTGGAATGTTTGAGTCAGAACCTTGCAATGGCAAATTTAAGCTGTTTAGCATGTTGAAAATGTCTCCAGGATGGGCCAATCTGTCATCTCAAGTTTCAACAGTCAAGAAACATGCCAGTCCTCCATTTCGCTCTTTTAGAAATGAGCAATTGATCCCTGAGCTCAAATACCCATTGTACAACAGGGCCACACGATAGCCATCTTACTTATGTGTGCAGCAATGTGTTTATGTTCAGCTCCCTTTTCACAACATTTGTTTTCAAACAATGATTGAGAGGCCTAGCTTTGATGAAATTAACAACTTTAACACACTCTGAAAACACATCAGCTGTCCTTTGCAGCTAAAGCGGTGGATCATTCAGTGGGTTGCTCTTGTTCGAGCAACAACTTCCTCTATTTGTGTGAATAGACTAGACTTCCTTCCTGTCATCGCAGCAGCACCATCAGTGCAAATTCCAATACATTGCGTTCATGGCAATTTCGACTGGAGAAAAAAAAATTGTCAACCACTTGGAAAAGTTCTTTCCCAGTAGTACAT
The DNA here is from genome assembly GCA_025379985.1 of Phyllomedusa bahiana. Lineage (NCBI taxonomy): Eukaryota > Metazoa > Chordata > Amphibia > Anura > Hylidae > Phyllomedusa > Phyllomedusa bahiana. The sequence continues at coordinate 52,306 of JAODAL010003232.1, forward strand.
CCTGAGGTGACTTAGCAAAACAAGAAGGTCAAATGAAGTAAAGTGTAAACTGTGGCATCCGACCATATTACTGAGTTGGCCTTAGAAGCTTGCCCTAAAGAAAGACATAAACAATAAATTTGTACATTACGAAAGATTACGTCTTTGGTACGGGTTATTTTTAAAAGTTATTCTTTGACTTCTTTGCGGACCCCCTGGCAGCCCATGGTTGACCTCCAAGGGTCTATGGATACCAGGTTGAAAACCTCTGGTTTAGGGCTATCTAAAGAAATCCTGCACTAGGAAATAGGTGAAGGATGTCACTGGATTGTCAAAAGCAAAATAATTTTTAAAAATGCTTACTTTTACTATTTCAATAGAATTTAAGGCTTAATTTATACAACATTTGTGTATTTAAACAATAACCAAATAAAACCAATTTATACAGCATTATATGGGAGGGAAGCAGCCACTTGCTCCTCCAATAGAGCACAGAAGACCATTGACATGTTCTAAACACACACCCTAAAATTAATTTTTATTTTCTGTATCATTGAGAGTTAGCGATGAAGATCCAATGGACGTGAAGGGGGTTTCAATTGTCTGCTATGTAACTAAAAAAATATCCTTTGCTTGTACTAATCAATAGGGAGGCTCACGCACAGCGCACTGGTATAATATATGCTAAGATTGTCAGCAACACATCTAGTTATCGAATATGTCTACTTTATCAAGGCAAAGTACGTATCCAACAAGTCATTAAATAAAACCCATGACTCTATGCAGTAGCTAAATATGGATTATGCATCCTGAAGATTGACACTTTGTAAAATTTGACCTGATTTGTTTTTTACTCACCCTATCTCTTAAAAATGCATTGTCAGTAAAAAAAAAAAAGAGTTGTCAGCATCTTCAATGAGAAAAAGCAACACAAAGTGCCATTTAATACTCATTTAGTGCTGCACAGAAAAGAAACACACTGGGTAATTGTCCAATGAATCAAATTCAGGCCACCGGCCATGGGTCTTTATACTGACAACAGGCTACAAGCCTATTGCATGCATCAGAGAAATAATTTGATTCTCCAGTACTGCTCAGAGAATCAATTCAAATCATTGCCTTTCTAATAACAAGAGAGCAAGACCCAGTGCCTGCTTGTGTTTTGTTGGAAACCCATAGAGTGATAAGCACAATCTAATTTCACTGACTCCTGAAACACTTATTATAGCTCCCCATAGGAGCTCTTCAATTAATATGCTGTAAAAGTTTTAGATCTCTCCAAAAGCCTTAGTCCAGCAGTCTCCCTCTGAAATTTCGAATGTGTAGGGGCATAAATCAGGACATTTTATAGTCCCTTCATTGGGAGAGAGTCAGGCTAAAATTCTAAGGATATCAGGAATTTATTACTTGGTCATAGAGGAGCAGCTGTCGCCTTCAAAGATTTTGGTTTCAGTAACACAACATTTCTATCATTGAGCACATAGCAGATAGTCTCCTGCCTGTGCATCTAGATCTTTAATAGTCATACAGAGTTTCCAAAGACTAAATAATAAGGTATTTGTAAGTTGTGTAAAGCTGTCACCATACAGATAAAACAAGCATTTCTTGTGTCACTGTCTACATTTACAGTAGCAATGATGGTAACTAAATAAATGAGAAATACATGGTAACAGGATTTAAAGGGCAGCCCAATATGTTTCCAAGAGCGTAGGAAATTAAACTGCTAAAAAATTATCTAGGGAGGAGTTGACATTTATTTATATAGTATGGTGTCACCTTAAGGCTATGTTCTACACTGCATCAGAGAAAAAACGGCCCCAAAAGCGGCCGTTCTCTCTCTGATGCAGGACCGCGGCTTTTGTCACGCTTTGTGCAAAAGCCGCGGACGCTTCTCGTTTTCCCAACGTCCCCCATACAATAGCATTGTATGGGAAGACGTCAAGAAGACGAGAAGCATCGGCGTATTATACAACATGTTGTATAATACGCCGCTGCCGAAAGACGGGCAGAGAAAGACGAGCTGTGTAGACAGCAACTCGTCTTTTCTATTGCCGTCTATGGCACCACACTGACATCGTATCTCGGCGCTTTTAAAAAACGAAAAGCTCGGAGATACGATCGTAATCCTGTGCAGTGTGGACATAGCCTAATTCAAAAGTGTATATCAATAAGCACATCCACCTAATGAGCTTAGTGCTGGTGGACAAGCATGCTTTGACCAAGACTAGGGGCAAAATTTATGTACGGGGCTGCACCAGAAGTCTGGCGCCTTTTCAGCCTGAAAACTGCCGTAGCCCTGTTCGGTATATTTTTAATCAGGCGCACTCCAAAATGAGGTGCATTATAAAGCGCCCACGGAACTTTGTAATGCGCCTAAAATCGGGGGGCGTGCTGGAGGCGTGTCGCACTAAAACCATACAATTCTACACATTCATGACGGGATGATGGCAAATCCAGGCGCATCACTGCTTGAACAGGTAGACCCCTTTAAAAGTGCTTCACCTGAGCCTGAATTGTCGCTTTGTAGCTAGAAAGCACTAAATCTATGACCCACAGTAGAAAAGGTTCATAGATTCAGGCACATTCCACGCTACTAATACACGCAAAAAAAATGGCGTCTGAGCGTTAAAATACATACATGTCACCATAATTCTCTAAATAACGATCCTCCATTCACCACAAATCATCAATTGAAATAGTTTTCTACCCTCTGAAAGCCTCTGCAGCTGCATTGCCATATAGCTGAAAAGACTCTTTGTACATGAAAAGTAAGACAGAACTACATCACCAGCTGCCAGAGGTGGAAGGCGGCTAATTATTTTCAGAGCCAGCCCCAGCAGCACAGGTTGGCAGCAGTATCCACTTCTTTGCCTTTCTATGATTCTTTCAGTCTCTCTGTATCTTTTTTGCAACCTGCTGATGACACCTGCTAAGAATCCTGCTTGAAGCCTCGCAATAACCAGGTACTGTTGATTAATTATAAGGTATTGTCTTGGTCTCATGATCTCAAAATGTGAACAGCACGATGAGGAGGACTGTTTGAACCCCAATTCAAATTGTATTGGGTGATTCAGGGATCAAACACGTGTTGTGAATTTTGCCATTAAGCTCCATGTTAGAGATCAGCAAGTTGTGCAAAAAGTACTGAAGCATTGAACAGTTAGATATGTGCATTTCAAAGATCAGAGATGGTCTCATTTAGTTCAATTTAAAAAAAATTCCAAGAAATTTTATGTTCACCCTGAAATTTCAGCTAAACATCCCTAACTTTTTGTGAGTAGTGTGTATTCGACGTCTGTACTGTATTAGCTTCATCCACTAGATAGATAGATAGATAGATAGATAGATAGATAGATAGATAGACAGACTATAACAGCCAAGGGTGAAATGGTGAGGACTGCAGCACAAATATCCCTAACTTTTTTGAGTAGTGTATATTTGACGTCTGTTCTGTATTAGCTTTATGCACTAGACAGATAGATAGACAGATAGATAAATAGATAGATAGATAGATAGATAGATAGATAGATAGATAGATAGATAGATAGATAGATAGAAGAATTTTGTTGTGAAGGCTTCACATTGATACTGAATATTTGGATCTAAAAACATTGCAAAGTTTTTATTTTTTTTCTGGAGGTATATTTTAAAGTTCCTACATTTACTTTTCCTCATATTTTGAATAATTGCACAAGTACTTAATGGTTTCCAAGACTTGGGCACTGGTTGTTTTTCCAAATGTCAATTCTCATTTGCTTTCTAAGTATACTTTAGTAGAGGTTTGCTTTTCTTATTTGACCTCAGAACCACTAAAATTGTTGGTCAGTGCTGTGTTAATCATCAAATTAGGCTTTAAATCTATAAGGTGCTCTTTCTGTACTCCAAAATCCAGCAAGTGCTTTTTTGCCCTTTTGAGTACTACATTGTCCAAACAGAAATTTATGGGGTATTGCTGTACATGACAATAATCGTGAAACTCATTATAAAGTTCTTTTTCTTTCCTATTAACTCTCATAAAAATTTAACATTTTAGGTTAAAATCCAACATATGTCTGAAAAAAATTTCATCTTTAATTTTTATACCCTAGGTCTAAAGAAAATCTGTGAAACACTTGCAAAGTCAAAATGCTCACATACATCCCTACATGAATTTCATATAAGGGGTTGTTTTCACTGTACTAGTACCTTATGGACCCTGAAAATGTGATATGCAACCCAAAAAATATTCCCGCAAAATCTTGGTCCATAACCAAACAGCACTCCTTTTGAGCTCTGCTGTGCACCTGCCCACAAACGCAGTAGCAGTGTTTATGTACATGGGACACATAGTGTTTTGAGGTGCTTTTCTCTGGCATCCCATATAAAATTAAAAAAATGAGCCAAAACTATTATTATTATTATTGATAGTAGTAGTACTTGTAGCAGGTGATACAAATGCGACAAGACACCTGAAGACCATTCCAGCCAAATCTGTGCTTCAGCTCTTCCCCTGTGATCCTAGCTGTGTACATAGGGTATTGCCTTGTTCAGAAGAAATTGCTTAACAAATTTTGTGTTGCTATTTTTCCCGTATTTCTTTAGTTCAAAATAATTATTAATGGGGAAAAAATAGTGTTTTATTTTAATGGCCATTGCTAAAAACATCTGAAAAAGACCTGTGGGTTCAAAATGCTCACTGCACCGCTAAATAAAGTTCTTGAAGGGGTTAATTTCCAAAATCGGTTGGTTGCTTCTTAATAATGTAACATAATAGGACCATGTCTGGGATATTTCTAAAAACCAGAGTCCAGAAAAATATGAAGTAAAATTGAAAAGCTGCAAAAATATGAATGTTTACATTTTAAGCCTGACTTTTCTTTAAATTCTGTAATACAACTAAAGTATTAAATAGTATTATGCTTCAGATTTGGGAAGAGATGGTTCGACCTGATGCAAGTTTCACTGGAGATGGCTGGAAAATCTTAGAAGTGACCACCGCCTTTTTTTTGAGGGGGTAAAGTTTTTAAAATGAGCTTATTTATGGGGGGTTTCTATCATCAAACCCCTCCCAGAACTGAATTTAAACATTTAGGGCCACATGTATGAAAACTGTTTAGGTCTAAAACTCACTACTATGGGCAAAAAAGTGAGCTTTAGACCTAAACAGTTTTCTAACAGAGTTCAAAAAGGGTTTGGATGCCTAGGATTCTGGAGAGGGGTCATTGAACCAGGGATTTTTCCGATTGCCAGATTGGATTCGGGAAGGAATTTTTCCCTAAAATGAGGACAATTGGCTTCTACCTCATTGGGGTTTTTTGCCTTCCTCTGGATCCACACCTTAGCACAACAGGCTGAACTGGATGGACGCCTTGTCTTTTTTCGGCCTTACAAACTATGAAACTATGAAACTTCGAGGCTAGGTGAGAAAATCAGGATGTCGTCCAGGTACATGACAACACACGAATACAAAAAGTCTCTGATGATGTCATTAACAAATTCCTTGAAGATGCCTGGAGGGTTGCAGAAGCTGAAGGGCATCACCAGGTATTTAAAATGCATCACATGTATTGAAGGCAGTCTTCCATTCGTCTTCTTCACAAATTCGAATCAAGTTGTGGCCCCCTGCAAGTCGAGTTTCATGAAGACTCTGGCTCTGTGCAGATGGTAAAGAGTTCAGTGGTAATGGATCCTGGTTCTTAATAATTTTATTAAGATACCGATAGTCAATGCAGGAGCATAGAGAACCATCCTTCTTTTCCACAAAGAAGAACCTGGTACCAGTTGGAGAGGAGGACTTGCATATGAATCCTTTTTGGAGATTCTCATTTATACAGGTCACCATGGCCTGTGTCTCGGATACAGTCAAAGAGTAAATAGGACAATCATAGGCAAGGTAAGTCAGAAGGGTTTTAGCTTGTTTCTCACAGAAGACATCTGCATACTCATGATACTGTTAAGACAGCCCCAGCAGAGGAGTGAACGACATCAGTGAAGAAGTGGTACGCACAGGACACAGTACCATAAGACACCTGGAATGACAGTTTTGTCAGCAACATGTGACTTCGTCTATTCTGTCTTCTTACACGTGGTCACTGTGTGTATTCCGACATCCAGCTAACCTTCTCCTATGTTTCCAATAAATCCAAACTTTGTTCTGAACTTTTAACTCTTTTTATTAGTTAACAGCTTGAACGTGAGTGAATGGATAAGGCATGGAGTTGATAGGAAGAATTATGCGGTAAAACACAGATGTCAGTGATCAGCATGACAGCATGATAATGACATTTATAGTACACTCTTAGTACAGGAGCACATGGCAAGAAACATGGCTGCCTAAACATGTGAGCACATGGGATAGACAATACATGAGGTACCCGGATAATAACTGCACTCTAACTATTAACAGTTTTTATAATACACTAACATCACAGCATACTGATCAAACTCTTACCAGCTATGCTAAGTCGGAGAAATGGATAAAGATGAGTGTGCACAGGAGAGCAGTGAAGTGTGACTGACTCTGTCCAGATTCTGCTCTGAAATGGCCTTCTTCTTCCCAGCATGCACTTCACCTGTGACATCATTCTCCCAGAATTCTCTGCAGTCTTAAGGTGGATCTGTAACACTTATATAAAGCACTGTACAACTTTGGCCAGCAGATGGCACTATTACAACAAGTATTGCATACGTGGCTATCTGGCAATATTCTTTCAACCCTGCTAGACAGAACATCGTCCATTTGCCAGTTGAGCACTGGAGAGTGACATTGTAGCCATTTAAGACCCAGAAGGACTGCAAAGGAGGAGCGGGGTAACACGTAGAATTCAATTATTTCTTTGTGCAATGACCCCACTTGGAGACTCTGAGTCATTCAGATATTCACCATTAATAGAAGAGATAATCAGAGGCTTGACAAGTGGGACCACCGGGAGACAATACTTAGGGACCAGAGAAGCGTTAATGAAATTCCTGGCTGTTCCAGAATCCACGAAGGTGGAGGCTTGGAACATGACACCAGAAGGGGTGCAGAGCTGGACTGGCATGGTCAGTCGTGGAGAGGTTGTATTCACACCTATGGACGCCTCTTCCACGTAGCTTAGATGCGTGCGTTTCCCAGACACTGCGGGCTCTGTCCACTTGCATGAGTTCATTGGCAGGAGACAGCGAAGGAGGCAATGGAGGCGTTTACAACACCAGAGCAAGATGGTTGGGTGGCGTGACCGAAAAGGTTTGCATTCTTGGTGAAGCTCCTCTTTTCTCTCAGCAAAGCAAACATCAATACGAGTAGCCTAGTGGATTAGGTCACTCAGACAAGATGAAAGGTCCTGACCAGACAGCACGATTTTGATTCTGCTGGAGAGACCCTTCTTAATTGTGGCTCCTAGAGCTGCATCATTCCAGGACAATTCTGAGTCCAGGTTGCAGAATTAGATGGTGTACTCCCCAGCAGTGGAGTTCCCTTGATGCAAGTTCATCAGTGCAGTTTCGGCAGAAGATGTACGTTCAGGTTCCTCAAAGACACCACGGAACTCAGCCAGGAACACATGGAGTGTCCCATACCAGGGCTTTCCCAGAGAAGAGGCTGACTACGAAAGCCACCTTGGATCATTCAGTAGGGAACTGGTTCTCCAAAAGTTCCACATGCATGGTGCACTGGATGATGAACCCCCTGCAGGCCTTAGGGTCCCCATCAAACTTTGACAACATGGAGAGTGGCAAATTTGGGGGTGACAGACGCCCCCAGGGGACTTTTAGGTGGAGAAGCAAACAGGGGGGAAGGGTGGTGGGGGCACTGGGGGCCCGTAAGGAAACTGATCAAACATGAGTTGCTGGGGGGGATTTTCTGAGATTGCTAAGGGAACACCATCATGATCTCCTTGAAACTCTCGTGAAGGGGGCAGAGTTAAGGCCCCCCCCTTTTTTTTTCACCCGAGCCCGCCGCCCAAAGGGGGTTTTGGGGTTGCGGGGCAAGAGAATAAAAAGTCACTAAAAACCCCGACGGGGGAATTGCTTTTTGGTTGGGGTCGAGGTTTTTTGTTTGGTTTTCAAAAATGGGGAAGGCCAGGTCATGGTCGGGGCAGGAAGGAAAAGGGTTTGGGGGGGAGCCCAAAAAGAAGTTAAAAGGGAAAATGGACAGAGACAGAGGGGGTGGATGCAAGGTAAGGGAAGGGGAAAAAAATGTCTGTTTTTTTAAGGCTCGGGGCGCTGTTAAAATCCCAGTAAAGGAAGGGGGAAGGGGGGGTTTACCAGGGATTTTTAGGGTCAGTGCTACTATTAGCCCAATTACCGGGTGCGCTGGCCCCTTTAAATTTCACTAAATCAGCGTGTTTCAACCCCAAGGGAAGCAGGACTTTTCAAAACTGGCCCAACAGGGGGAGCAGGGGGGCTATGAGCAGATAGGTGGTCTGGTGGGCAGGGCCCAAACGCCTGACTTCGGACCGCCCGGGGACCCCTCGTTTCCCCGGCACCGTTATGGGGGGGAGAAGACACGAGTGCGCCTGCGGCCCGACATAACTTTTTTATTTATGTACCCATGGCCCTAAGTGAGTGCCCATTTTTGCAGGCTAAAGTCTTGTTTTTATTGGTACTGTTTTTGGATACATCTGACTTTTTGATCCCTTTTTTATTCCAGTTTTTAAAGGATGTAAAATTACCGAAAAAAACCAAAATTTTTTTTCTTTTATGATGTTCACTAAATGTTATAAATAATGTTTAATTTTAATAGGTCCGGGGCCTTTTTGTGGGGAAAGCAGCAAAAAACCAAATTTGTCCCAAGGGTGGGTTAAATAACCCGTGAATCGAGGTGGAAAAACTGTGCGGCACCCATAAGCCCGGGGGAGAAACCTACCCTTTTTAAATTTTGGGCCCGAAACCCCCTGCAAACCCCCACTTTCCTCAATGAGTTTCTGTGATTTTTTTCCATATTTTTTGGGGGTTCCGAGGTGCATTTTCAGTGCAATTACGGGCCCGGAAATTTTTCCCCCCAAATACGTTTTGGGAACAACCCATTAAATTTTTTTTATTTTTTTATTTTAAAATGGAAAAAAAAAAAAGGGGGGTTTTTTTAAACGGGAAAACTTTTTTTTTACTTGTTCATGGGGACCCCCAGGGGTATTGACCACTAAGGGGCACGATCGCTTGTATATAACTATGACAGGAAAAAATTTTTAAACAAAAAATATGGGCTTGGGGAAAGCCCCCATTCCTTTCAAATTTTTTTTGGGCCCCTTTAAGGGTTTAAACACGGGAAACAGATTGTCTTTCCCATCCCTTTCTGTTAGCGGCCAAAGGGTTAAGCTGTAATTAACAGATGGCATCCGCTGGGTATTGAAACGGGCTCAAAACAAATGAGGCCCTTTTCCTTTCTCCCTTAGAGCAGGAAATTCCCACAAAGTTCCCCTTTCCCGGCTATGGGGTTAATAAACATTTTTCTTTCAAGAATCACCAAAGCATTGGGGTACATTTAATCAAAAGTTTCCACAGGTCTCTCTTCTCATGAAAAACTGAGTGGTATTAAAAATATCTAAGCTTAGCAAGTGAATATGTCTTTTTTTTTTGTTTCAGTTTTTTCCCCCTCCAGTCCCAAAAGCCAAAAACCCAAAAGGTCATTTCTTTCAGGATTATTCCCTAGAATGCAAAGACAATAATTATACCATCTGTGCAATACTCCAGAAAACATGACCTGTTGGTGGGTCCTGAAAACTGGAGCTGAGGAACAAAAGCTGCCCGAGGACAGGTGGGCAAGACTAGGGGTTGTAATTATGTGTACCCGCTAAAATTGGGGGGAAAAAAAAAACCCAAAAATGATTTGGGTTTAAGGAAAAAAAATTGCATTTTTTTCCCAAAAAAAATCATTAAATAAGGTTTCTGTTCTGTCTTCCAAATTGCTGACAGCAAGTATGAATGTTTCACCCGCCCCGTGGGAAAGGAAGTGTATTGAAATGTGAACTTACTTCGGTTTTTTCAGACGTTTATCAAATCGACTCCCAGATGGTATGGGAAAAAAATAAACAGTTTATTCCGGGTGAATCTTACGTTTACACCCAAAATAGTAGGTGAGACGATGAAAGTTTTACAGAGTTGATGCAAAAGAATAAGAATTCCAAATTTCTTACATAAAAAGGGGGGTGGAAAATTTCTAGAAGGAGGGGGGGAGCTGAAAACCTTTATAAACACACATACAGGGAGAAAAGACAAAAATTAAGGGGCCCAAAGCAAAGCGTAAAAAGGGAAATTGGGAATTAAAGATTTGAACCATGAAGGGATTGGGGGCATTTTACAATTTCCCCGTCTTAAATTTTAAAATTTCATTAATTAAAACCCGTATTTAAAGGGAAAGTTCTCTGAAACCCGAAAAAAAAGAAGAAAAAACATGCAATAATGTCAAAAAGGTTTTTAAAATCTTTGATAATATTTTTGTAAAAAGTACATTCCGAAAAAGGGAAAATAATTTCCCTTTTGGGAAAACAAGATCCCCAAGGCCCAAACCCCTCTTTTGGATTGGGAAAACTGCAACATGCCAACACTTCCCCAAACCCATGCCCAAATTCCCTTGGGGGAAATTGGGTTTAAAGGAATGGTTTTCGTGGTGATTCCTAATAAAAAGATTCCCTTTTTAAAGGGGTCAGTTCCTTGGCAAGGGGAAGGGGAAAAAACCAGTTCGGGGATTTTGACAAAAAGGGAAAAAAGGGGTTGAAAACCTTTTTTTAGGGCACCCCTTTAAACCCCTTCCCCTTTGTTGAGTCTTTAAAATCGTCCCCTGGGTTTTGAAAATTTGGTGATAAGACCCATTTGGCCAAATTTAGAAAAAATTTACCCCTTTCCTTTATGCAATTTTCCCGCTTTAGAAACTTTCACTTTAGTGCGTTGAAATTCAAAGCCTTGAAAAGGGAAAATTTTCTTTTCCCTTTTAGGAAAACACAAAAAAAGTTTAGAAAGGGGAGCCCGGGACAGTCCAAATTAAAATTTTCCCTTTTCTTTGTCTTATCCTTAGTTTTGGAAAACACTATGGTATAGGGGCGTTTTGAAAATTGGGCGGTTTTAATTTCCTTTACGACTGGTTCCACCAAAAATTTTAAAAATGGGGTTTTAAGTAGTCATGAAACCCCGTGTCCCGAAACAAGAAATTTAAATTTAGACCTGAAAACAGGAAACACATCCCCTTTTTCCAAAGTCAGGATGAATTTAGGTCATTTGAGATGGGAATGCCCCTGGGGGAAGGGGCAGAGAAAAAAGCTTTCCCGATGCATTCTACTCTTTTTGCTAATGGGATACATAAAATTGCTTTGGGCTTTGGGTTTTATATGTATCCCAAATATAACCTTTCTGTGTATGAATGTTTAAAATTTAGTAGTAATGTTTTTTCATCCTTTTAAACCTTCAGCATTGGGGAAAGTTTAAAAATTTTTCTTGTTTGAGTTCCACAGTAAATCTAGGCTGCGCGAATGGGGGGGGAAATCAAAAACCCAAAGCCCAGGTCCTTTTAAGTTGGTAGCATGATCAACAAGGGGAAAATGCATACATTACCTCTGGATGTTTAGAGATTTTTTTGTGAAGTCTGGGGTTTTTGAACAGACAGCTTTCCTGTGTTCTGGTGAGGAAAATCAATTGCTTCTTTGTGGTAGTAAAGGATTTAGGTCCATCATCCACATTAAAAATTCTTTCAAAAAAATGATTAGCACAGACCCAAACCCCTTCTCCACAGCTTGGGTTTCCTTTTCAGTCCTTTTTATTGCAAAGGGGAGAGGGGCTTTTGCAAAAAGAATGCACCTTCCCCGGTAATTCTATGATTTCACTTTTGATGTCGTTGCCCTTGTGCCATAAAAATCAAAGGGAGTTCCTGTGGTTTTCCCCCCAAAATGAAACTTTGAAAATTTGCGTATGTCGCCATTATGCCAGGTTTTGGGTTTGGAAGTGGTTAGCAATGCTGGGGAAAGATGTTGTTGAGATTAGGAACGGTGAGGAGCGGGTTGTTGGAGAAAGTTTTCTGCTGGGGAAAGGAATCAAACACCCTTAATTTGTTTAGATTTGTGAGGGTGATACACCCCAAAAGGTGGAGATACCAGCTTTTCTCCTTCCATAGTGGTGGTGCGGTTCTGCATGGTCCCTGTCAAAATGTTCTGCATAAAATCCCAAAATGTTTCTCCATTTCTGTTTTTCCTTTAAGGTGGTTTTTAAAGAGAGAATCTAGAAAATGCTTGCGTAGTTTTGTTTGGTTTTGTTTTGTTTTGTAGTTGAAGGGTAATGGTTTCCAAAAGCTGTTGGAGTCTCTTGGCAAACCTCTTAAAAAATTCCTTGTCTTCTTGTGCAGGTGCTAGCTTGTCATCTTCACTTATGCTAAAGACTGCTGATTCAAGACTATTATCCCAGAACGAGGAAGAAGAAATGTTATCTTCAAGATCAGGTGGTCTCTTACTCCAGTAGTTCTTTTTCACCAAGTTATGGGTGGACAGGGTTTTTGAAAAATTGGTGCTGCGTATTGGTTTTAAAAACCGGGTTTTTAAATGAGGAAAATTTAGGGGCTTCTTAACCCGGTCTATGCAAACTTTTCCCTATGATCCCCCACCTAGATCAAGGCGTTGGAAAAAGGGAGCATAAAGGGTCCTTTGTTTTGTGGGTGTCCCCTTGTGTACCCGGAGAATGTCTCTGCCGAGCAGAAGTAGGATTTTTGGTTCTTTTCAAGAGCGGTATTTCATTGACTTTAGCCCTTTTTAGATGAGTATCATGAAGAGCCACTTCTGGTGTAGGAATTTCCTCTCTATTAGACGGTATCTGGTTGCATTCAACATGTGTTGGTAAGGGTATCCTGACCTTGTTATCAAGTGAAGCTAATGAGTCCACTAGCCTCTTTTCAGAGACCTCTGTGACCCCACCCAAGTACCCAAAGTGAAAGGGTAAGTGTTCCTTCAAGGTTGAACAAATCGAAGGATCAGATTTTGAAAATGATGGGTTTTGTTTTGATCATCCTTATGCATACACCTTTAGGACTTTCTTTTTGGAGATCCTTGGATATACGTGATGAGACTTTCTTTGCAAGGACTTGTCATGGCCCTTCCCCGCAAATTTGTGCTAAAGGAAAATACGGTGGTAGGATTTACAGTTTGGTCCCAATTTCCCGCCATGCTTTTGCCATGGCGGGGGGGGAAGGAGGATGGTTTGTGTGCTGGTTGAGAGGGATGAAGTGCTTGAACAGGAACATTGTACATTCAATGCATTAATAACGCTTTAAAATTTTGAAAAATGTTCTGTGGAAGAAACATTTGTAACTATTTAAAAATTTATCAGAAGCTCTTTGCACTCCTGAACGGTTTATTTCTGAGCTTACATTTCTTGAGGGATGTGGCTTTTAAGAATTGGGCAAAGCGATTTTGGGTTTTTAATTTTTTTACTTCCCCCCTCTTATCAGGTTTATGTAGGTGAGGAAGAATGTCAGTTTTTTTACTCACACTGGGCCTTTTCGATTCTGTGTTGTGTGTGGGCTGTATGCTTAGGAGGAGATGAAAACATGACGCCCAGACTCCCCGTAGAAGAAATTTGGGTCATTTCTTGGACTTGCAAAAGTTCCCTTATGAACTACGAAGAAGGAGAAAGGCGAAAAAGGAAACATGATATTTCTTTTTTATTTGACCGACGGCTGTCCCCTTTTCTTGAATGTTGTATGGCAATTGGAAATATTGGGTTTATCCAAAGAGCAGTGTAGGAACTGAGGCAGGTAATTGAGTTAGTGTCGCTTTCTAATGGAGCTTCAAGAGTAGATCGTTCTTTGATTTCTCGTTGTCTTTGCCAGTATTTTTGGGAAATTTTAACCGTGTAAATAGAGCATTTCTCTTTGGGTTCTGGTGCCCAAAACTCTGTTCTGTCTCTTCCCCAAACAACCCCTAGGCCTGCCCCATGATTTGCAATATGAACAGATCTGAGGTCTTGACAGTTACGTAGAGGGGGCCCAGCCCTCTGCTGTTGGTCTAGTTTTTTCAGCAGCTGTATGCCAAATATCATCAATTGGTTCTGGGACAAAATTCCCCGATCTCTAGTTTCGGCCGGTCATCAAAAATGTGGGCTTGTTAGATCACGGGGACCCTGAACCTTGAAACCTGACTGTCTGACCCGACTTCAGGGAAGTAATTGTAGGTGCTATTGTTAGTGGTATTGATTAAAAGCTAGGGGCATATGGAGCTGCATAGACATTCATTGCAGGAAAAGGTTACGTCGAAGGTTCTAATTTATGTAAAGCTGGATCGGCAAATTGCTGGAAAATTTTTGGGTTTGGACCTTGGATCTTTTATTGAGGTTGCAGGTTGTACAGCCTTGGTGCTTGGTTGTGAAAAGGGGATAAGGATGCAGCTGGGTGTAGGGGTGATGATTTGAATGCAGGGATTCAGAAGGATTGTGCTCTGTTTTGCTGGAGGAACATTGAACGTGTAATGTTGGTGGGCAATCGAGATCACTGTTTTGGTTAGACATAGTCTTCATGCGCTTAACAGGGTCTCCACACCCCCAATTTTACTTAAGCTGGGGCTGCTTCCTCACTTTCCCGCAGTTGTTCCGAACCTTTAATCTTGCCATGGTGGTGGCATGTTCACATTTTTTGCAGAGTTTCCATTTTCGGCTCTTTTTCTTTTCTGTCCGCTTCCATAGCGCCCCTTTTTTGGTTGGGCTCTGCTTAAAAAAGATGCCCTTTTCTGTGCAAAATTCCTGTATTTAGTAGCCCCAGCTTCTGCTGTTTTTTTGAGTGTTCACTGGATGAATATCTTGAAGATAGCCCTTTGATGATCTTTTGGATTTTCCTAGCAGATTTTTGGGAAAACAGGATGATGTTTCCTACAGTTGCTGGTTTTGACAATAATTTGGACTTAGAACGTTAGCAAAAGAAAGATCCACAAGTAGATTATGCAAAAAGTGGAATTTATTTTTCATTTTTAATGTGTTGTTAAGAAAATATAAGTGAAAAGAAATCATATGTTGTGATGAGATGGGCGAATTTATTCTAAAGAAGTGGAATTCGTTTAGAATTTCGGAGAACTTGGTTTTTGAAGAAGTCGAAGTTTGGGGATTCGGGGTGAACGAAGTGTGCTTTTCATTGAAAAAATGGCCTGCGAGCACTGGATTTCAGGGCCAAAAAAAACTCTGGGGGGAAGAAGGGCATAGCCTACATGAATGTGCAGAGATGAAGCAATCAGGGGACCGGGGGGGTTTCTGTGACGTCCCCCGCACTTATAAGTCCGGGCGGAGTAGGAGCTACACTCCTCTCCTGTACTGATCAGGGAAATTGCTGCGCGGCTTTATTGTGAAGCCTTTTCGAAGAACTGTTTTTATACAGCGATTTTTGGGGGTGTCTCAGCTTGTCTAAGGGTGCTTTCTTAATGTTCTATTTCTGATTTTTTGGGGTATTGGATCTGAAGTCCAGGTGCGTCCACTTTCAGTGCATATACATTTTAATGCTATCTGTCACAGCAATTGAATACCAAGGGGGATCTAAGCCAGTTCCTGTTGTTTCATTTAAAGAAACAGCATTTTTACAATACAAAATCCCTTCATTTTTTTGCTCAATTCTTTTTTGGGAATTTCTCCAGGGGGGTTTAAATTTAAAGGGTTTTTTTTCTGCGTGGTGACTCCAAGAAACCCTTTTTTTTTCACGCAAAAATACAATTTTCCTGTGATAATCACAACGAAGGTTTAAAAAAATTGTTCCTTTTTTTGGTAGCATCAAAAATAGCCATTGTAAAAACGCTTTTTAAAACTAGTAGTTTTTGGCTGTTCAAAATTTTTTGCCCAAATTTACATTAGGGGTTAATTTAAACGTTGTTCTTCTGTTGTTTGGGGACTCCAAAGGGAAAAACCCTCTTTTTCACGCCAAAAAAAAACAATTTTCCTTAGCATAATTTACAATGAAAATTTTTACAATTTTTTCTTTGTTGTTGGCGTCAAAAATAGATTGTAACCGCTACAAAGTTAGTTTGGGCTGCTCAATCTTTTGCGCAATTTACCCCAGGGGTTAATTAAGGTTGTTTTTCTGTGTGGTGACAAAAATAAACCCTCTTCTCACCCCCAAAAAAAAAAATTTTCCTGTAGCTAATTCCCAAGCGAAGGTTAATTTCAATTTTTTCTCTTGTTGTTAGCGTCAAAAATTCGCCCTTGTAAACGCTACAAAGCTGTAGTTTGTGGCTGCTCAATTCTTTTGCGCAATTTGCTCCAGGGGGTTTAATTAAGCGTTGTTCTTTGCTTGTTGACTCCAAGGGAAACCGTTTTTTTTCACCGCCCCAAAAAATACAATTTTTCCTGTGCTAATTCACCCCGAAGGTTAATTAAAATTTTTTTCTTGTTGGGTAGCTCAAAAAAAATACGCCATTGTAACCGTCAAAGCTAATGTTTTTTGGCTGCTCAATTCTTTTGTGCAATTTCATCCAGGGTTAATTTAAGGTTGTTTTTTTGCTGTGGTGACAAAAATAAACTTTCTTTCTTACGCCAAAAAATACAAATTTCCTGTAGATAATTCACAAGCGAAGGTTAATTACATTTTTTTCCCTTTTTGGTAGCGAAAAAAAAACGCCATTGTAACAGTACAAGTAGTAGTTTGTGGGGGTGCTCAATCTTTTGGCAATTTTCATCCAGGGGTTAATTATGGTTGTTTTTCTGCTGTGGTGACAAAAAAAAAAACCGTCTTTTTCACCCCCCAAAAATAAAATTTTCTGTGGCATAATTCAAAGCGAAGGTTAATTACAATTTTTTTCTCTGTTGTGTAGCGTCAATAATACGCCCATTGTAACACGCTTCAAAGCTAGTAGTTTGTGGCTGTTCAATCTTTTGCGAATTACATCCAGGGGTGGGGAGGGTTAATTTAAGCGTTGTGTTTTCTGCTGTGGTGACAAAAAATAAACCGTCTTTTTACACCGCATAAATAAAATTTTCATGTTGCATAATTCACAGAGAAGGTTAATTACAATCTTTCTCTTGTTGGTGTAGCGTTAAAAATAGGCCATTAGTAACACGCTACAAGCTGGTAGTTTGTGGCTGCTCAATTCTTTTGAGCAAATTACATCCAGGGTTAATTAAGCGTTGTTTTTCTGCTGTAGGTGACTCAAGAAACTGTCTTTTTCACCGCACAAAAATTACAATTTTCCTGTAGCATAATTCACAATGAAGTTATTTACAATTTTTTCCTCTTGTTGTTAGCGTCTAAAAATACGCAATTGTAACACGCTACAAAGCTAGTAGTTATTGTGGCTGCTCAATTCTTTTGTGTATATTTTACATCAAGGGGTTACTTTAAGCGTTGTTCTTCTGCTGTGTAGACTCAAGAAACAATATTTTTCACGCCAAAAATACCATTTTTCTGTACATAATTCACAAGCGAAGGTTTTAATTAAAATTTTTCTCTTGTTGTGTAAAGTTTGTAGCGTAAAAAAAACAAAGCAATTGTAAACATGCTACAAAGCTAGTAGTTTGGGGGCTGCTCAATTCTTTTGCGCAATTTACATCCAGGGTTACTTAATGCCGTTGTTTTTTTGCTGTTGGGTGACAAAATAAAACCGTCTTTTTCCCACAAAAATTAACAATTTTCCTGCTAGCATAATTCACAAGCGAAAGATTAATTACAATTTTTTCTCTTGTTGGTGTAGCGTAGAATAACACGCATTGTAACACGCTACCAAAGCTAGTAGTCTTGTGGACGGCTCAATTCTTTGGCGCAATTTACATCAGGGCGTTAATAAGCGTTTTTCGTGATGCTGTGGTGACTTCCAAAGAAAAACCGTCTTTTCACCGCACCAAAATTACAATTTTCCTGTAAGCCTAAATTCACAAAGCGAAGGTTTAATTACAATTTTTTTCTCTTGTTGGTAGCATAGAAAACATGCATTTGTTAACATTGCTACAAAGCTGTAGGTTTGTGGCTGCTCAATTCTTTTGCGCAATTTACTTCCAGGGGTTAATTAAGCGTTTTGTTCTGCTGCTTTGGTGCACCTACCAGAACCGTCTTTTTCACCGCCAAGAATCACAATTTCCCTGTACATTAATTCACAAGCGAAGGTTAATTACAATTTTTTACATTCTTGTTGTGTAGCGTCTAGAAAACCACGCCATTGTAACACGCTTTACAAAGCTCGTAGTTTATGGATCTGTCAATTGTTTGCGCAATTTACATCAGGGGTTAATTAGCATTGTTCTGCAGTTGTACTCAGTAAAAGGAAGAAACTTTTTGTTTTTCACCGTCACAGAAGAAATTCTGTAGCATAATTATTTATCCGAAGGTTAATTAAGCCTGTTTGTGCTTTTACATCAGTAAAATACACAGAGTTTTAAAAACGGCACAAACAAGTCTATTTTTTTCCTGCCCATTTGGTGGAGCCGTTAGAGCGCAATTTCTATCAAGGTTACCAAAGCTTGTTACTGGGTTTTCATTTTGGCATCAAATACAGGGTGCTGTATTTATCATATACAAGACTATCTTCATCAAACAGTAGTCTGTATATTTTAGAACAAAACAGTATGTCAGACAGAGAGGGTGGCGGCTCTTCAACCTGCGAGTCGGTAGGAGGGCAAAACATACCAGGCCAGGTCACAGGCACAGCAAAGGGACATCGCAGAGGGGCTCACTCGGTGAGGCCACATCTGCCACTGTTTCATCTAGCGGCGTGTGTTGTTCAGCAAACCAGATGGTTCTGAGTGGTTGACTAGGTCATCACTTCTCCAGATTGACATTCTGACAACCCCAAGCCACAAGAGTCGGGTGGGAACGTCAGACACAACCCTTAGTTGGCCTGGCCCGGAGCGGTTCAGCGGCCCTCACATGTCACTCAACCCGCCTCTGTCCCATCCGGTTTCCTCAGCCAGAGATCTGACTATGTGTCTGGGCTCAGCGCCACTATATTGACGAGGATTGAACAATGAGGACGGGCAGTCAGCATCTACTTGCAGCGAAGAAATGGGGCCAATATCCCTGCTTTTTGCAGTAGGCGGAAAGTATAGATGTTGAGGAGTGGCATGGAGAGGTCATGTTGTGAGGGCGCTCGCCTCTGCATACCAAAGACACGGTGATGCGGACAGCAGGGACGATGAAACACAAATAGGATGATGTGTAAGCCGACCGCATTGGGAGCGGGTGAGGCAAGGGCTTTCATCATCGTCAGGAGAGGAGGGGCCGTTAGCTTGCGCGTTCTGGCCAGCGGGCACAGCCCAGCAAGTGGGTCGTCGTGGCGGTGAGTCAGCTGGATAGCAGCAGCGTGAGGTCGGGAGCCAAAGAGCGGCCACGGGGTAAAAAAAAACCAGCTTCGTAGGTACAAGAAAAGTAGCGCACAGGGGCTCAGCGAGGCAGCGGAGGCAGTAGTCCACTAGTGTGGAGCGTTGGCGGTAAAATCGGACACTCAGCGGTGTGTGGCAGTTCCTTTGCTAAGGACAATGGAGGAGCGAATATGGGTATATGTAGAATATGGTAAGCTGAAATTGAAAAGCGTGGCCAGGGAGCTAACGTTGGCACCACGGCCCTTCGTCAACCAACATTGCAGCATCACCATCGGTGGCTGGGAGAAAGTGGGCTAGATGTGGTGGTCCATCCTGCCGCCCGGCAGCAACTAGCAGCAGCGCCCAGTGGCACGCATTTGCACATTGCAGCCATTCAAGGCTCCACCACCTCTGTGGTGCAGAAGGGAGCTGTTTCTCTTGACATTCATATCCGGTCCAGATGCTCAGACTCTCGTACTCATTGCGACAGCAGTCAGTTCAGCGAGAGCCGATTGCAAAGGAGACAATCAGTAGTGTGTCCAACCATCCTAAGGTGCAGACATGCTGAATACTCATGTCAAGTTGTTGGTGCTTGCAGTCCCCTCCCTTTCCAAATGGTGGACTCTTGCACCGTCTCAGAGAACTAATGGCTTGTGCCGAGCCGAGATGGAGAGTTCCAAGCCGTATATTTCTTTTCACTAAAAAGGCTGGTCAGCACTTTCTAAATATGTAGGACAGAAGGTGGGCCAGTCCTTGAGCTTATCGGTTTGTTCCAAGTGTGCACAGGCATCGCGGAAGTCTGGAGCTGTAACTACGGTCTAGGGCCAGTACATGTCCTTTACGGCCCACCCGGGTGAATGTGCTTCCGGGCCCAGGCAACACCAAAAAATTGGACTGGAGACCGCCGCTTCTCACTCCACGTTGGTCAAACTGCGGCTCCTGCGCCAATGTCCGCCTCCTCCTCCTCCACACCATCTAGCCTCACAAGTACCTGTCATCATACCACATGTGTAGGGCACACAGCGGTGTCAACGCACAGTTCTACACTGGTATGCTCGGCGAGAACGAAGGCACACAGGGAGGAACGGCTTTCCGCGTCATGCAGAAAAGAAATCGATGTTGTGGCTTTCTACCGCACCAACTGCAAAATCGGAACCATGGTGTGGACAATGGAGGAACATTGGTGTCCGATGCTGCACGAGGAGGGATTGTCCATGCGCCCTGCATGGCACACGTGTTCAATCTGGTTGTGAAAAGGTTCCTGAAGTCTTCAACCGATCTTCAGAGATTCTGATAAATGGCCAGGAAACTGTGCATTCACTTCATCCATTCCCTACAAAGCAGGAACACCCTCCTCGAGTTTGCAGCGGCAGAACAGCTCCCCCAAAAACACTTGATATGCGATTGTTTTCCACCCGTTGGAATTCCAGCCTGACATGTTTGGACCGACTGTATGAAAGAGGAAAGGCCATTAACGATTTTTTGATGATCAAGGCGGATACGGTGAGTACTTCCCCTGTGTACTTTGATGTCAGCCAGTGCAGCTCATGCTTGACACCTGCTGTTTGTTGTGGATCATTCGAGGAGGGGCATGTTATTTGTCAGTCGCCAGGACTATGGGATGGAAATAACGTCATTCCACTGCTTATGTCCTGGAACAGATGTGAAAAATCTGTCTGGGCAGGGGACTGGAGACGTGGCGACTACATCTCGCGGCCAACATGAGTACCGGTGGAGGACTGAATGGGAGGAGGAGGAGAATTACATTTGAGCAGAAGCATGTCTGGTGTAATGAGTGGATTTTCTACCCAGTGACAAGAGAGGAGAGCAGGAGCTGCTGGAGGACGGTAGTGAGATGAGGAAGACGAGCAGTTGACCCGAAAGCACCGTGGCAGTATACCAGTGGAGAGGAAGCGCAGGGAGGCCCCTCGGAGGTAGTCACTGTGCAATATGGCCCGCAGCATGCTTGATTTGCCTGGATAGTGACCAGCCGAAATGTCAGCATCCGGCAGGGGGATGTGTTATGGCTCTCCACCCCTATTGGACCCTCGCTACCGGTCCAAAATGGAGCCTTTTTCCCAGCTATTGAGAGGAGGGACAAACTCAAATACTATAGGGAAATCACTCCGTAGTCAGTTGGCCGCTGACCATGTGCGGGATCGGTCCCTCCTCTGACAGGTCTGACCGGGGGGTTCTTCAGCGCTCACATGCTTACTGCCGCGGCTGCGTGGGAAGGTGGGGGGGTCGGAGCAAGTAACCAAGATCATCAGTAGTAACCTAAGTATGGAGGTCACTGATGAGCAGCTTCCTTCTCAACCGCCTTGTGAGGAGGGCGTCGCCAGGCAGCAGCCAGCGAGGACCTGATATCAGGACCCTGAACCAACAGGTGGTGGCCCACCTACTTGGAATTGCCCATTCTGCCACCCCAGTTAGAAGATCCGCTCTGGACTACTGGGCAGCCAAACTGGATGTGGGCCGCAAAAAACTTGCAGAGTTTGCAGTTGGTGGATTAAAAAAAAGGGGTCTTGTCCTGCCCGGCCAGTAGTGTGGCATCAGAGAGGCGTGTTCAGTGCGGCGGGGGCCATCATTACCCAAGGAGAAACCAGTTGTCCACGGAGAAAATGTGGAAATACGTCCCTGATACTTAGTCAAGATGAATTAGGCGTGGGAATCGGCCTGGGATTTCAACACACCATAGCCTTAGCGTCAGACTACATCAGCCATGACGCCTCACCCAACTGTGAGAAAATGAGTCTGGTTTCAAACTCCTAGTGGTGCATCAATGTACTGTAGTCTCATTGATTCACACCAAATCATGTAGACTACATAGAGTACTGTGACAATTAATTAAACTGTGTGATGGAGGAAAGATTTTGTGTAACAAAGGAAGGAAAACACCATTACTTTTGTGACCATATTTCTACATTATAAACCGCACCTGCTTGTTCACACTTATAGAGCCTTTCAAAATCGCCATCTTGCCTTATTCCTAACTTGTGAAGAGGAAAAAAGGTCTAGGTGAAACATTGTTTTCCATTAGTGACGAGCTCTAGTAGATATAAATTTACACCCTTGGCAAAATTTGTTTGAGGACAGGATCAGTGGTGAGAAACAGGGAGATACTTTTGTATAATAGCAGTAACTGCTTGAGTACTGTCTGCTAACTGTGTGGAAAAAAATACAGCTTTGTTTCGTTTATCTTTTTCTTTCTCCTATGAATAAGATATCCCTATTAAGATTTCTACTTCTATTCAGGGCTTGTTGTAATTCACTTATTAGTAAACCCCTTTGCTTTAATCTGTTACAAATATGAGAACTATCCTGTCAAAAGGAAGATTTGTTCAATGCAATCCATTTAGCCTAATGAACTCACCAAATGGGAGGTTAAGTACAACATGGTTTAGGTGACAACTATTGGCTCTAAAACACACATTTGCCAGACAAATGGCTTCTATATGTATGAGTGTGTATAGTGCCCGTTTTAGAATCTCCTGGGATTCTTTAAAAAGGCACTATAAACACTCAAACATTTTAGGAAGCCCTTGTCTTTGGGAATAGTTTTGTTAGAGGCCCAAAAGTTGTCCCTCCTAAAAATGTTGTACGTAACTCCCCGTTGGTTTTGGGTTCATTAGGGCTAGAAAAGGAATTTTCAGTGCAATTCTTCTTTTGAAAAGGAGGGGTTTTCATATTTGGGAACAGATTTTAAAAAAAAGGGGGGGTTTCAAAAAGTGGAAATACCAAAGCCCTGAATAGAAGGGAGAAAAACTTTAAAAGGGATAATCTTATTCTGGAGAAAAGAAAAAGATAAAAAAAAAAAGGGCTGTATTTTTTTTCCACACGTTTAGCGACAGAAACCAAGCTTCTGTTTTTAAAAAAGTATCTCCCTGTTTCACCACTGATCCTTTTCCTCAAAAAAATTTTTGGGCCAAAAAGGGTTTAAAATTTATTCATAGAGCTGCACTTTGGAAACATTGTTTCCCCTTTCCTTTTTTCCCTCTTTCACAAGTAGGAATAAGGCAAGATGGCTTGATTTAAAAGGGTATTTAAGTGTGGAAAAAAGCGGTGCGGTTTATGAGTATTGGTAAAAAGTAATGTGTTTTTTCCTTTGTTACACAAAAATTTTTCTCCATCACACAGTTTTTTTTAATTGCACAGACTATGTAGTTACATGATTTGGTGTGATATGTAGATACGTACATTGATGCACCACTGGGATTAAAATTAAAAATTTTGTGAACTCTGTTGTTTTCACGCACTCATTTACGTAAAATATGGGGAGCGTCAAAACTTTTAGAATGTCCATCGGGCATGTTTGGTATTTTTAAAAAGTCAAGCTATTGAAAATGTACCAGACCCATTCGAGGGGGGATAGAAAAAAAACACAAAAAGATGGGAACTTTTGGATTCGGGTTTTGGACCCCAATATCCCGGGGGTTTAAACTTAAAAGACCTACTTTACTCTATTAAAACTACAAATTGTCTGTTAAGCATTGGATCCTCGGGTGTATTTTTTATGGGTGCCCTTGTTGAATGGAGACTTTTCCAGCAGCACACACCAGCTTTTTATCCCGAAGTAAATCGGATTTTTGGGGTTTTTTTTCGGGTGATGTTACTGATTGTTCGTGGAATGATTTTTAAGGAGATTTGGGGTTATGTGTTGTATGTACGATTAAGAGCCAAAGCATTCAGGCTCGAAACCGGGGGAAACCGCTGTTGATTTTATACTTTGTTTTTTTAAAAAAGCTTCCAATAAAAAATGCGTTTTAATGAAAAATTAAGTTGGATCCCCCTTTGCGCAAGTGCTGGAAAACCTCTTTTAATTCCGTTAAATTCCCTTGGAAATCCAAACCTGTTGCATTTTCCTTGGGCACTGGTTGATGGGAGGGTGGGACCTGGGTTCACTACAA
Source organism: Phyllomedusa bahiana (assembly GCA_025379985.1). Classification (NCBI taxonomy): domain Eukaryota; kingdom Metazoa; phylum Chordata; class Amphibia; order Anura; family Hylidae; genus Phyllomedusa; species Phyllomedusa bahiana. The sequence goes on from JAODAL010003232.1 coordinate 76,386, forward strand.
GGAAACCCTTTTTGGGAGCGTTTCCTTTTTTTTCTTTTTTTGGGTTTTAAAATTTTCCTGCCTCACCATATTCTGATGCCGCCCACCCCCCCTGATTTCCACACACGTGAAGTTTTTCCATCCCACCCCCATCTTTTTCCAGGAGGTATTGCCACCCCCCTCCACCCTCTGTCCCCTTGTGCCACTGTTTTTCCCCATTGCTGCGGTGGCTGTGCCGTGACCTACACACTCTGTCATTTTTCCATGTCTGACCCATGTGCTGCTGTGGCTTGCCCTGACCCACACACTGTTATTGTGCCACTGCTGCCAATCTCTGCGTGGCTGCCCGTGACCTACCACGGGGTCTTTGTCAACTCTGTGGCCTACTTTTTTTTTCCACCTCCGAATGTATTGTGCCATGTCTGCCCATGCTGGCTGTGGCCGCTGCCGGACCTCCACCTGTATCATTGTCCCACTTGTGGCCCATCCTGTTTTTACCCCTCCCGAATTTTCATTGTGCCACTGTTGCCTCAGCTGCTGCCGCCGCACCTCCACTACTGTCTTGGCCACTCAGTGGCCCACTCTGTTTTGCCAACTCCGAATGTATTTCCCCCTGTCTGACCTCTGTGCTGCTGCCCGTGACCACACACTGTGTCATTGTGCCAAAAATGCTGACCCATGCGCTGTGGGGCTGCCGTGCCTACACACTGTGTCATTTTCCCACTCTGGGCCTACTCCCGTTTTTTTTCCACCCAAAGTCTTGTGCCTGTTTTGACCTCATGCTGCTTTGGGGGTGCTGCCGTGACCCACAACTGTGTCATTTTCCCCCTCTGTGGCCTATTCCTGTTTTTGCCACCTCCAGAATGTCATTGTGCCACTGTCTGACCTCATGCTGCAGAATTGGCTGCAGATGTGACCTACACACTGTGTCTTTGTCCCACTGTCTGACCTCATGCTGCTGATGTGGCTGGTGCCGTGACCTACACACTCTCATTGTGCCACTGTCTGACCTCATTCTGTGCTGGGGCTGATGCCGTGACCACACACTTGTCATTGTGCCACTGTCTGAACTGATGCTGCTGCTGTGGCTGCTGCCGAGACCTCCACACTGTCATTGTGCCACTGTCTGACCTCATGCTGCTGCTGTGGCTGATGCCGTGACCTACACACTCTGTCATTGTGCCCATGTCTGACCTCATGCTGCTGCTGTGGCTACTGCCGTGACCTACACACTGTGTCATTGTGCCACTCTGTGGCCTACTCCTGTTTTTGCCACCTCTAGAATGTCATTGTGCAACTGTCTGACCTCATGCTGCTGCTGCTGTTGATGCCGTCAACTCCACACTGTTTCATTGTGCCACTCTTTGGCCAACTCCCCCTTTATCCACCTCCAGAATGTCATGGTGCCACTCTAACCTCATGCTGCTGTGGCTGCCGCCGTCACCTCCACACTCACTGATGTTGCCACCTGAGCCTTCAGCTTGTTTTTTTCCAGCTGTCGCTGCCATGACTTTATCAGGCTACATTACCCCTTCAGTTTTTTGGTCAGTTTTGCCCTCTTAAGTGCCCAGGGAATTTTAGAGTGAAGCGATTCTAAGAGCGGCGGCAGTCATCTGCGTGTCATACTAAAACACAACATTGTATGTAGACCAAACCAAGCTCCTTCTGCATATTTAAGCATGGCACAATGTTCTACAGCACCCTGCAGGCTCTGTGCAGCCTGGAAATAGCTGTTTTTTTACGTTATTTGTCCCGAAGTAATTCGGAACGAAGTTATTTTGTGCCGAGAAATTCGGCGAAGTGAACGAACCGAATTTCGGGAAATTCGCCCATCTCTAATCCTAAATATGTCACCGTTCAGGGTAGGACATACATGCTATGAAACGAACAGCCACATGGTCTAATGGATTGTAAATATCAGACCACATGCCCCCACTGGAGCACTGTTTTCAGCTCTTCTACCATAAAATATGATAGGGACCCTATGGATGTAGCAGTACACAATCTATATGGCTGACCAAACTGCACACATGTGTCCTAAGCCATTCACTGATAGAAAACAAATTAGAAAACAAATTAGTAAGCATGAGTATGCAACCTGTGGCCCCATGCCCACAAGTAGCCATAGTGGCCCTTCTGTGACTTTCCCAACCATCTGGTCAAAGATAGAAAGGAGAAGAGTGGAGCATAAGAGCAGGGCTAGGTAAGAACTAATGGTGAACTATGTGGCCATCACTGCAATCCCTGTATATTGGCTGAATAGGGATTCCTGAAAAATGAGTGGCATTCTGAAAATGAATAGGTGAGGTGAAGAGGCGGCCATATATGAGTGTGGTTATCTTCACTGTAGTTTATGGAAGTAGTTTTTTAGAAACCCATATAAACTACAATAGAGATGGGAATAGTCTTTTCCTTCTATGGAGGTAGTGCCTTCTTCAACATGTGCCATCCTGGAGCTGTAAGTGGCACATATCAGATATATCTTTAAATACTTTATAAATGTCTTAGATAATAATACCCCTCTAGATATTATTGTGGCCCTTGGCATTGGCTGAAGCTGACAAAAATACAAATGGAAGACAGCTAACCGATACAATGTTCATATCAGTGGTGCTGCATGCACGGATTCCGTTCCAAGGGTAGGCCAAACTTGTACAATGCAACAGGAGAAACACCAGCACGACAGTTAAGGATTTCAAATAAAATCACCTGTCCTTTATTCCAGTTAATCCATTACAAGCATAACAGTAAATGGCAGCACCATGTGGCAAATAAAGACAACAGCTTACGCGTTTCGAGCTACACTATCAACTGTTAATCACAGCTTTAAACTCAGATTTCTGTGCAAACATAAATACCCAATTAACGCATACCAATTAAAATTAAACACTGGTATGTTGTCCAGCAGATCACAGGCCAGGAGCGGTGTCAGACTGGGGTGCCTAGGGCCCACCACAGGAGTTTAGGATTTTAGGGGCCCACTTTGCCTCACTGTCTGTAGCATTTTATGGCATTGTAGCTCAACAATGGCTGACAGAGAGCTAAATGCTTATACACATAGCCTGATGGTCGTGGGAGTTTGATTAATTATCTTGAACTATCTGATCGTGGTTATAATATGATGTTTGCATTGTAGACAGAAGCACAATAGTATTGTATCTCACATGGAGCACATTCATCATCCGGGATAAGACATGTGCAGCGTGATAAATAAAACCTCATCTCCTCTGTGGACAGCAGCAGAACAAACTATTCTGACTATTTATAGCAGAGCACAGTTCAGCCCAAAATCAATTACGGAAATAACTTTTGCAGTAATTTTTTTTCTATTTTTCATCACATTTTCAGATAATAATCTTTAACAACATTTTATTTGACTGGATAGTGTATTTTTAGAACAGGAATAAGCAGCATTAATCCTGAGCACTGTGACACACAAAAGCCATTGATTTTAAACTTAGATTCGCCCAGTGATGAAATACCCAGAGCTCCTCTTTTTGAGACAGTAAGCAATCACCATGTTAAGATGTAAATGATCTTCAGCACACTTCTAGAGAAGCAGAAAAATTGCTTCCAAAACTTCAGAGTGAAATGTAAGCACAGCTCTGGAAGAAACGCTAGTGTCCATTGCAGGAAGCCCATTGACGTGACATTTTCAGAGCAGTTCCACATACAATTTGCTATTCCTCTTGGAAAAACAGATTATTTTACAAAACCTATAGGAGAAAAAGGAAGCTAAAAAATGCAGGCGGTAAATGTGCCAGATAGCCATGATAAAGCAAAAAACTAAAAGGGCCAACTCACCCAAATAATGCCAGTCTTCGGACCGTCCGCGCTAGCATCCCGTCTGGAGACGGCGTAACACACTATGCAGGAAAAAAGGATTGATGCAGCGATCCAAGGACAAAGATCCAGCTAAAAACAGCAAGGCTTTATTTGCAATATATTAAAAATGGCATAACCAAAAAAGCGGCATCCCCCAGGAAGAGAAGTAGCCAAATTCTGGCTCACGCGTTTCGGGCGCCTATCCGCCCTTACTCATAGCAAAGACTATAAACCAGATAGCCATGACCAGATAGCCATGCAATAGGCAGGTTTTTCAGATCGATCGGGTTTCTATTACGGTGTCTATGATTTGAACGGAAAAAAATTGCGCTGCTTGCTGCACTATTTTTCCCGTACGTTTTTATGTAATCTGTGATTTAACTTTGAATTAAACCTCTGACACAGAGGAGAGCCGGGGCTAATATGGCATTGGATAAAGAATGCCACTATTTTATTTTCTGTGTATGAAATCCAAGAGATAGTGCTTAATACATTTCTATGCAGCCATATTAAAACTTATAACTGTATAACTTAGAGGTTGAAGGTTTACTAGGTACAAAGCTTTACCTGAACCACCATTATAAAATACAGTATAACATTCACTTACTATGTAGAAGAGGCTGCCACTTACATTTAAAATGATTAAATTCTTAAAGTCGTGTTTCCACAATAGAGTTTGATGTCATATCACTTGGATATACCATCAAAGACTGATTGGTGTGGATCCCATCTATCTTGGGAACTGAACCAGAAAGTTTTGGCTAAGAACAGAGAGCCAGTTAGTGCTTCCACACAACTCTCCCTTGTTTTCCATGGAAATTCTGAGTACAGCTGTACGACATGTTCAGCCAAACTTAGAAATCCCAAACAGCAGAAAGAAGAGTCATGCATAAGTGCAACCAGCTTCATTCTAAGCCAAAACTTTCAGGGTCCTGTTCCTGAAATAGTATATATACAATCCCTGTCTATAGTAGGAACACCCCTTTAACATTAAAGATCTGTTCTCATTTTCTTATTTCCGGATATGTGGCTACAAGCCAGCCAGAAACAATGGGGGCATAGCCACAGCAGCTCAGTTCTCCCTTTTCATATTTATGAAAATTCTAAATACAGCCAAAATAAGAAAATAAAAAAATCTGTGTTAAAATAAATAGTTTTTATTGTCTTCAGTTTTTTCCATGTTAACACATAATTAGTGAAGATCCTCAACTAAATCCAGACAGCCTGGTGACTATAGCAAATAGAATAGAAATAACTGTTGATACAATCCCAAATGAAACACAGGTAGAGCCAAAGAGTATACCTGAGTGGTCAAAATGTCGAATAATATACAATATAAAAAAGGAACCTCTTGGCTACTACACTCTACTCATGCTCTGGAAGAAGCTGCAAGACGAAACCCTGGGTGGGACTAAGCCGTTCCTCTGCATTCCACGTGGTTATATATCCATACTATTTATTTTCTCCTTGTCAGTATTTCTATTAAAGAAATAATTCTAATTCCATTTTTTTGCAGATACATGGAAGCCTGAAAATTGGCTCTGGACAATAAACAACATTAATTGTGTGGGGTGTGTAGCTGAGAGTCTTCCTTTTTAAATAGCCTGGTGACTATGCAGTTGGATTCTTCACCACTATGCCTCTGTGCACTTTTAGGCAATGTTCACACGGCTTATTTCAGAACGTATTTACGTCGGATTGCCGATCGTAAATACGTTCCGAAATCAGGTTTTCAAATTTAGTTTCAAATAAGTGCCATAATGTGGCCGTATTTGGAACTGATTTCCGACGATTCACCAAACCCCATTCATTATAGTTGGTGAATCCGTCCGGAAATAATTGACATGCACATTGTTTTTGCGGCCGGATTGCGGCCACAATCCGCGCCCGCAATCCGGAACGGAAATAAGTGTCGTCTGAACAACGACACGTATTTCCCATTAAAATCAATGTAAAACGGCCAGTTACTTGTCTGTAACTGATTTCGCAATAGATTTGCGGCCGTAAATACGGCTGCAAATCCGTTGTGAAATAAGCCGTGTGAACATGGCCTTAAATGCCTACTCCTACCACTAAACTAATGAAGGAAAGGCACTCTCAACCCACTTGGTGCCTTTCCAGGTTAGAATGCTAATCTATTGTAGACCCCAATCTGAGCTGATGTCAACTTGCCATTGGTAGCTGGCGCCTCACAGTTTTGATCAAAAATGTGTGTTTTGAACCTGAAGCTTTTCATGTATCCTAAAATTATCAGAATTACAATTTTGAAATAATTCTAAAACCTATCATTTAGCATATGCTGAGTGCTGCTGATTCATTTTTGTGTTTGCACTGTTTGCAGTCACGTCAGCATGCACCTACGTCATTTTGTTTAGAATTGTATTGGAAGTGCTGATCATATTGATGGGATTGCCGCAGTGTAAGGAAAATTTGTGACAGTACAATAATGTAAAATGTATCACTGATAGTAGAGAAACCCCTTCAGCCAAGCATCTATTATGGAATGGGACTACCTTTTTCAATGAATGTATTATTTTTTTTAATTTACCAATAGAAATGTCATAAAAAACATGGGATGGACTATGAGCAAAAATAAGCACCAACAAGCTATTAACATAGTATGCTTGAAAACACATTATGTTTATTGAGTTATAAATTTGCTATGTATAAATCCTTTCTTAAAAAAAAAATCTATTCTCAGGAAAACATTACTATTCCCAGACATCTTTGTCATCTCTAATCATTTGCCTCATCATCACATTTTAGATTTTATCACTTGAATGAGCCTCAGTTTATCCTATGAGCATACATGGATTAATACTTTTTTGCACAAATTGTTCCCTGAGGTGAACAATAATTTTTAAACCATATTTTAAACTCACTTGCTGCATATGATACGATTTCCCCCAAAGGAATATATTTTACATATGGCTCTGAAAACACAAGCGCTTCTGTCACAGCTGCCTCTCAGACAAGAGGTGTAACATGAAGCTTCTGGGCCCCAATGCAAAATCTGTAACAAACCCCCACCTACCACATACTATTTATAATGCTGGTATCCTTTTATAGGACAGAGGAGTTTTTGTTCCCCTTCAAACACCAAGAACGGGTAGTGACTACTAATTCTACTTTCAAATTTCCTCCTATGAGTAAATTTGATTGTTTTATTTCATGCATCTATTTCTGTTATTTTCCACAGACCAAACACAATGAGTGAGGTGGTCCCACAGATACTCAGTTGGGATGATGTCTGGGGAATTAAATGGCCAAGATAATACTTGAAAGTCTTGGTCATGCTCTTCCAACCAATGTCGGACATTTCTAGCTGTGAAACATGTTACATTGTCTTGCTGGAAGATCCCAACAGCCTCAGAGAAAACAATCAGCATTTATGGCTGTATGTGATCTGCAAGGATGGATTCATACTCAAGTTGGTTGCGAGTACCTTCCACATGGATAATTGGGCCCACAGGAATCTACAAAAACATTCCCCACACAATAGCGCTTCCACCACCAGCTCGTGTTCTCCCAGCAATGGTTACAGGGTATTTGTTGGAGAAGGCAATTTCACTTTGGAGAATCCTTTTTCACTTTGCTGTGTGGACCTATTTAATATATTCCCTTTCTTTCTGTGCTACTCAAGTATTTCAACACAAGGAATCACATAGATCCTATTAAAGAGCCATACCCAGTGTATACATTTTGCCTATCACATTCATTTATTTATTCTGCTTTACAAAGGAAACATCAAGATTATCCAAAACTAATACTTAACACACACTGGTTTTTTTTTTCATTATAGATGGAGCGTGGGTCCTCAAAAGCAGTTCCCCAGTGTGCTATAGAATCCCCAGTCTGATACTGCTTATCTCCCAGTTATGTATTCACTGCTTAGATACCAATTCTTTGTTCGCTGTTAACATGCCAATTTTTTTCACTGCTTATCTATCAACTCTTTGTTTACTGCTTACCTACCAGTTGTTGGTTCATTACCTACACTTTCTCTCTATGGCAATAAATGCATGCTTGGCTTAGTATGCATCTTCATAGTGGAAAAGTGTGCCTTTTTAATTATCTCAGTATAATAAGATCTAATTACTGATTTTTGTCAATATCCTTTTATTCTCACTGGTACAAAAGATGGAAAATTTTGACTTACTATCATTACTCATGTTTTTCTACACATTGGTAGTTCTACTGCCTGACTGAAATAGGCTGAGATAAAAAGTTCACATAGAAAGACTCAATGACTTGAACATTTCTGTTCAGGAATGTCACGTACAAACATACCAGCACATGACATGGGGGACACTGTAAAGGGGCTGATTTATTTTCACTCAGTCTTATTTGCACTCACCTTCCACTCAGGTGCCAAATCAAGCATAAATCATCCCACCCCCCCCACACACACACAGTTCAGACACCCCAAAAATGTATTTACGCTACCACCACCTTTCTTAAAGGAAAATAAATCATAGGGACAGCCTCCGATACCCACAAACACTACTTATGGCAATCCCAGGGTTAAAACACTTTGATCAAGACCATTGATTTTAAGAGCATACAAGGACCAAACTTGTTAAAGTTTTAAGCTTTAATAGGTGCGGTGTTTACCTAAAATACAAGAAGAAAGATGCAATATGGTGACATACATACAAGCAAAACAGTCATTTAATAAAAGAGACAAATTTTAGAAAGAACCTATCACTTAAATGTAGATTATATTCTGTCCTAGGGCAAAGAAGGAAATGGGAAGCAACTCAGCTGATCGCTGAACCCCAAGCTGTGAATGAAGTTTTTCTTTGGAAAACGTATTTTAAAACCTGAACAGTCAGTTTAGGTTTCAGAGCGTTCCATCAGCTTATTAGGGTTATTTGTCATCCCTGACTGACTGATTAGGACATGAGGGAGAAGGAACAAGAATACCTAATTTTATGTGCCCCTTGATTGACCCATTATAACATATGTTGGAGGATGTCAAGGGTGGATGGACATGTGAGGATCTGATCCTCCTCTGAAGTAAATAAAGCTCCATGCTCTATGTCAAATGTCCCACTTGAAGATAACCTGTTATCCCCAATAAATGAGTTTATTACAAGAGTTGATGATGCTTGTATAAACATCACGTAGACTGTAGAATACACGTAAGTGACATGTGAAGGGAGTATACAGAAACAATACGTGGTCCTGAACTATACACTGCTTAAAAAATAAAGAGAACACTAAAATACTACCTCCTTGATCTCAATGAATGAAATTTTCCAGTTGCAGTACTTTATTCATTACATAGTGGAATCTGTTGAGAACAATAAAACATAAAATGTTCAATGAAAATCCAAATTAATACACCATGGAGGTCTGGATTTTGAATAATACTAAAAAACTAAGTGGAAAATCAAATTTCAGGCTGATCCAATTTCAGTGACAATGCCTTAAGACAAGCAAATGAGGCTCAGTAGTTTGTGTGGCCTCAACGTGCCTGCATGACCTCCCTACAACGCCTGGGCATGCCCTGATGAAGCGGCAGATGTTCTACTGAGGGATCTACTCCTAGACTTGGATTAAAGAATCGGTAAACTCCTGGACAGTCTGGTTCAACATGGTGTTGGTCTTTGGAACAAGACAAGATTTCCAGATGTGCTCGATTGGATTCAGGTCTGGGAAACGGGCAGGCCAGTCCATAGCATCAAAGCCTCCATCATGCAGGAACTGCTGACACACCTCAGCCACATAAGGCCTACCATTGTCATGAATCAGAAGAGGATCCAAGGGCCCACTGCACCTGCATAAGGTCTCCCAATGGGTCTGAGGATGTAATTATGGTACCTAATGGCAGTCAGGGTACCTCTGGCTAGCACATGGAGGGCTGTGCGGCCCTTCAAAGAAATGCCTCTCCACACCATCACTGACCTACTGCCAAATCAGTCATGCTGAAGGATGTTGCAGGCCGCAAAACATTCTACGGCGTATCCAGACTCTGTCACGTCTGTCACATGTGCTCAGTGTGAACTTGCTCTCATCCATGAATAACACAGGGTGCCCATGTCGAATCTGCCAATCTTGGTGTACTCTGGCAAATGCCAATCGCCCTGCTTGGTGATGGTCTGTGGATGTCGGGCCCTCATACCACCCTCATGAAGTCTGTTTCTGACAGTTTGAGCAGACACATGGATATTAGTGGCTTGCTGGATGTCATTTTTCAGGGCTCTGACACTGCTCCTTTAGTTCCTCCTTGCACAAAGGAGGAGGTAGAGGTCCTGCTGCTCAGTTGCTGACATACTACAGCCCTCTCTGCATCTCCTGGTATATTGGCCTGTCTCCTGGTAACTGCTCCATGCTCTGGATTGTCTGTGCTGACAGACACAGCTAACCTTCTTGCCACAGCTCACACTGATGTGCCATCCTGGATGAGCTGCACTAACTGAGCAACTTCTGTGGGTTGTAGACTTCGCCTCAAGCTAAATCTAGATGTAAGAGCAATGACAAAATGCAAATTGACCAAAGCAACATCCAAAAAGGATGAGAATGGAGAAATGGTCTGTGACCACAACTTGCAGAATCATTCCTTTATAGAGGTTGTCTTGCTAATTGCTTATCATTTCTACCTGTTGTCTGTTCCATTTGCACAACAGCAGGAGAAATTGATTCACAATCAGTGTTGATTCATAACTGGACGGGTTGATTTCACAGAAGTGTAATTGACTTGGAGTCACATTGTATTGTTTAAGTGTTCCCTTTATTTTTCTGAGCAGTGTAGTATAGCTGTTACATCCATGTCATTTGGGCTTCTGCGCCATCCTCTGTCCATAAAGTACAGCAGAGGATGCATGGTTGACCATGATTTTGTACTTTATTTTATTTTGTCTTGCATCGGTGTTGATCGAACAGCTCTAGAAAAGTTAAGTTCTAGTAGAATTTTTAGAACTTTAACCGAACAGAACATTTTACTGTTCGTTCGAGGAAAGTTCTAGTTCTAGTTCCACATGCCATTTTCAATTTAATTCAGTGGCTTTCTGCACTTTTGGTGGCCATCCAATCACCTTTCTGCACTTTTGGCGGCCATCCAACCAGTGCAGAGCACAGAGAAGTGTCATATACGTCATCGCTGAGGTGTAGGGCTCTCATTGGCTGCTAAAATCACATGACCATGTTATATATTTCACTGTATTGCCTTGTGAATACCATTTTCAGCTCACTCTCTGTACTGTACAGACTGCTCTTAGTTAGTTAGTTAGATAGCATTTCCCTCTCCATAGACATCAATAGTTAGAGAGTTTGGTATTGCTGGCTGCATCTTTCCCAAACCCAGAATCTGTTATTTGATGACATTTGCAGGCTCACATAATGCTTAACTCTCATATACATGGATATATATTATACAGAGTGCTTGGATTTGCTAAATCATACTCAGTGCCCAAAAGTTCAGTGTTTACAGTTTTGGGGGTTCAATAATTGTAAAACACACCGTCTCCAAATCTCCTATGTGTTAAAGGGGCTATTGGGCCCCCTCAGGATGCAGGGCCCCTTAGCAGCTGCTCTCCGCTGCAACGCCTATAACTACGACCCGGCTTACAAGCTGTCCTCATCTTTTCAGTTAGCCATTGAAAGGAATTAAGTATTTTAGCCTTTCAATTTTTTTCTGTCACTCTTAGACAAATTTTCTTCACTAAGTTGTTCCATGTATCCAGTTTACTATTATGAATGGTAATTACAGTTTTTCCTCACCTGTATAGGTATAAAAATTAACCAGAACATCTTCTCCCCTTGACTTTAATGGGGTTCTAGTTTGAATAGAACCTCAAACCAAACTCAAAAAAGTTCGAGGTCCTAATCGAAATAGAACTTTTTACTGCTTGCTCATCTCTTGTCTTAACACTGCTCTATCTTACTCCTTGCTATCTTACATCCCTCCATATTTTTGCTGATTTTGTACTGCTTTTGCCTGCTTAATTTCTGACCGTTTTATGTACGACTATTCTTCTCTGTTTGTCTTGTTTGGGCTCTGTGTACACTTTAGCATAAGCAGGAAATATTATCCAGTTGTCATCGACCACTCAAGCTCAGACCAGCAAGTAAGTAGGGACAGCTGAGTAGGGACTTGTGCTAGGGTTCATTGTCTTCTCTCCCCTATTCATCCTCCCTGGTCATACGTTTATAACAATAACACTCTTTCTTATTACGAGAAAGATATACGACATAGCAGTAAACATTAAGAGCCTCTTCGTTTGGCACCAGTACAGCATGAAGCCTTGGCCCACTACACACATCTTGCTAAAGTCACTGTACTAATTGAACTGTGCATACAAAAATATATGAATTCACTTTATCATTGTAGTGGTTCAGTACTGTGATAGCCGAATTGGCAGATATATACGTCTTACATTCTGCAAAAGAAGTTCATGTAAGCACAGCAACAGACATAAAAGAGAATAATTTATATGTACTTAACAAGCCTGAAGCTAAACTTTTGTAAAAAGTATGATTTTTGTAAGCAGATCAGGAGTGCTATCCTTTAAATCTGGGTGGTCTTCTAGCAATTCTCCATCTTCACTTCATACCTATTGTCATGCTTTCACTACCTGCTACAACACTTTTTCTTCTACTTTATTTTAAACAAATGTAAGGATCCCCAGCTCATTAATGTTCATTTCATTCAGTATAAGTCATTTATCTTTTCCTCCTTGGTGCTTTTTTAACTATTCTGTCACTTTATTTACAGGCAAAACTTGAAGTTCTTAGCCTTGATGTAAAATTTGTAGCTACCATGTCTCAGTTATGATATTGGTGTCTTCTTCTGTAGCAGAAGGGCCCTCTAAGGAACTAGATCAAAACTCCTTCATTTTACACAAGCCAAAAACGACATCAGGGTCATATTAGATGATTAAAACAGGTTTTCCCACCATATTTTTTAATGGCGTTTCGATAGGATCAGCTCCCACCTCTGGTACTCCCACCTTTCTAGGAGACTGACCCTCTAAAGTCTTGGCTCAAAATGGAGAGGTGGGTGCATTTCAGTACAACTCTCCATTCTGTTCTATGGGAGTTCTGAGTACAACCGAGCACAGGTGGGACTCACACCTATCAAACTAATTGCCATCATAATTTATGGTGGGAAAACTTCCTTGATTAACAGGGTTGACATTAACAATATGAATACATTTTTCTTAATGCAATAAACAAATAATAATGTCAAAACTGGAATGAAATAGCTTTGGCATTCCATCCATAAAAGTTCATATCATTTATTGGAAGCTTCTTAAAATCTCATAAGACAAAGGAACAACACATGCTTACGCTTGTTAGACCTTGATCTGGTCTTTGGTCACTCTATCCATAAAAGTTTGTATGAACTTTTATGGATAGAGTACCGATACCATTCATTCAAGTTTTGCTATAATTTCCCTGACTAAAGAGTCATCAGCCTAAATGGATACTCTCCTAGAGTCACACAAGAGTATTTCTACATACATAGGGAGTAGTTAGCACCAGAGTCAACGGCTCTATTCTTATTTGATTAATAAATGTAGTGAAACAGCACTCCTAGGATTGGTAAAGGTTGAGGGTGCTTGCCTACATTGGGTTGGAATCCTTTAGCATTCGTTTAGATAACAGACAGCACTCCGTTGATTTCAATGCATGGGAAATGTATTAGATATCTCTCCACAGGCTCCAGAGGGATAATGTAATGTGACACTAAAGGCTTGTTCACACGGCGTTTTAACTCTGTGTTATATCCACTTTTTAGATCCGTCTCTGGGACCGACAGGACGGACCCAGAGACGGATCTAAACAATTAGCAGTGAGATTATCACTGTAGGCTATGAAGAAGACGCAGCAGCGTTCACATGAGAGATTGCCGCTGCGTGTTTCCCTCCTGCCCGTCGGCTCCGTATTTGAAAAAATTGCATGTCATTTCCAAAGATGGAAAACTCCTCTCCAATCTGTCCTGAATGCAACAGCCAGGATTGTCGTTATTTCCAGCCGCTATACTGATGCCTCTACCCTGTGTCAGTCACTGCACTGGCTGCTTATTCAGTACAGAATACAACACAAACTAATCGCTCTCACCCATAGAGCTCTCAACAGCTCTGCACACCCCTACATCTCCTTCCTCATCTCTGTCTACCACCCTACCCAGGCTCTACACTCTGCTACTGATATAAGATTACACACCTCACTCATCCGAACCTCCCATGCCCGTCTACAAGATTTTACACGTATTGCACCAGTTCTCTGGAACATGCTACCCCAGGTGATCAGGCATACTCACAACCCTCACAGTTTTAAGTGTGCTCTGAAAACTCATCTTCTTAGACAAGCCTATCAAGATCTCTAACTGTTATCCCTCCAAATTCTGTCACACATTCGTCACTTCCTGCATTTTGGCACCCACAGGCACTTATCTGTATATAGATGGCAGGTTCATCCACTTTTTTATGTATACTACCCCATATTTATGTAACATGGCTGGACCATGTAAACCAAGCACTTGTCACCCTTTGTTTCACCCATACACCCTAATAGATTGTAAGCTCTTGCGAGCAGGGCCCTCACACCTCGTGTCTCATTTGTAAGTACTTTTTTTATAATGTAATGTCTGGTTTGTCTGTGCTTATACCCTCTATATTGTAAAGTGCTGCGGAATATGTTGCCGCTATATAAATAAAGATTATTATTATTATATTATTATGTATGTCAAGTTGAACATGCTGTATATTAGAGAATAGGAGAAGCTAAGCACAGTGGTATATTGTCAGGACATTGCCATTCAGAAATCTAGAATCAACAGGGATTTCTAAATTTCAAATTATTTTGATTCTTTTCCCCCCAAACCAAACATCAACCTGCTGCGCTAATCTTGCATCATAGTATTCTGCTTGCAGATAGGACCGCACATACAACAGATCCTTGTTAATGGATGTTTTAGCACAACAATTAGAGACGGCCGAGTTTGGCAAATTTTCCAACAAAAATTGTTTCGACCCGAATTTATTTGTGGCGAATCGCGTTAAAAACAGCTATTTCCTGGCTGCAGAGAGCCTGTAGGATGTTGTAGAATGTTGTGCCATGCTCAAATATGCATAGGGAGCGTGGTTTGGTCTTCATACAATTCTGTGTTTTAGTATGACACGCACATGACAGCCGCCGCTCTTAAAATCGCTTCACTCGTCAATTCCCTGGGCACTTACAGGGGCAAAACTGACCAAATAAGTGAAGCGGGAACGCAGCCTGCCAAGGTAACGTCAGCGCCAGCTTGAAAGAACTGAGGGCCAAGACCCTACTATAACGTCAAAGAGCGCACTCCTTTTACACCGACATCAGATGATTCCACAGCGTTTAACCAGTTCTGTTAAACGCTGATACATGTAGAAACCCCCCAAAAGAGTGGAGAGGGTGTCGGCAGTAATTTTGCGTTGACGTCACTGATCATGTTGCCCTTCTTTCCATCCGTCAGTGTCCGCTTTCAATCAGTCAATAATCCATCAGCATTGCTAAAGCCAAAAACAAACAGGAGTTGATGCAAAACAGAGATGACCAGTAAATGGGATATTTGCATGTCTTCTGTGTTCTGTATTAACTCCTGCTTTTGGCTAGCTAATCCTCGTACAATCCTAATCCTTTTCATTCCTTCTGACAGATGAAAAGAAGGGGAAAACCAAACATAGTAGCAACATCATAGAGTGGTGGAGGGTGGAAACAGCATTAGGAAACCACAGGGTGTTCCAGTGAGACAGCGGTCAGTTGGCAGCAGCATGAGTAGGCCACAGAGTGGCACAATGACAAATTCTGGAGGTGGCAGCAACATCAGGAGCCTACAGAGTGGCACAATGACAAATTCTGGAGGTGGCAGCCACATCAGGAGCTCACAGAGGGGCAGAAGGACGCAGTGTGGAGGTGACGGCGGCAGCAGCAGCAGCAGCAGCAGCACGAGGTCAGAGAGTGGCACAATGACAAATTCTGGAGGTGGCAGCAACATGGTAGGCCACAGAGCGGCATAATGATGCAGTGTGGAGGTGACGGCAGCAGCAGCAGCATGAAGTCACAGAGTGGCACAATGACAAATACTGAAGGTGTCAGCAACATGGTAGGCCACAGAGTGGCAGAATGACGCAGCATGGAGGTGACGGCAGCAGCATGAGGTCAGAGAGTGGAACAATGACAAATTCTGAAGGTGGCAGCAACATGTTAGGCCCCAGAGTGGCATAATGACAGAGTGTGGAAGTGGCGGCAGCAGCAACAGCAGCAGCAGCAGCAGCATGAGGTGGGTGGCACTTCCAGTCCCTGGTAAAGATGATGGGAGGCAGATGCAGCAACTGGCAGCAGATATGTGGCATCAGGCGGGTGGCAGCACAAGAATAGTGGCTGAGGCAGGTAGTTAAAATCCAGACTCATTTCTCAAAGTTTTGGGGAGCCGTCATGGCTGATCTAATCTGATGCTTATGGCATTGGTGTGTGGAAATCCTGGCCGATCCACGCCTGATTCATCTTGACAAAGGTCAATCTCTCCACATTTCGGGTGGCAAGCGGGTTCTCCTTGGGGTAACGATGGCCCCTGCCGCACTGAACACCCGCTCTGACGCCACACTACTGGCCGGGCAGGACAGTTTCTCCACTGCAAACTTGGCAAGTTGCGGCCACACATCCAGTTTGGCTGCCCAGTAGTCCAATGGATCTTGTACCTGGGGTGGCAGAGAGCTGTCCAAGTAGGCCACCACCTGCTAGTTCAGGGTCTGCTCCAGGTCCTGCTGGTCCTGCTGGTGGCTACCCTCCTCACTAGGCGGGTGAAGGAAGCTGCTCATCAACGACTCCAGACTTAGGCTGATGCTGATGGAGCTGGTACTGCTCCTACCCCTCACCTTCCCACAGCAGCCATGAAAGTGGTACGTGAGCGATGAGGAACCCCCCCGGACAGACCAGACAGAGGATGGACCATGGCGCACATGGACCGGTAGTGAGGGTACAAGAAGGTTGAGAGCCAAAAGTCATCCCTCTGCCGGATGGTGACTATTCGGCTGTCACTAGCCAGGCAAATCAGCATGATGCGGGCCATCTGCGCAAGTGACTCTGAGGGACTCCCTGCATCCATCTCCACTGTATACTGCTGCGGTGCTTCTGGGTCACCTGCCTCATCTTCCCCATCTCCCTCTACCTCCTCCGGATGCTCCTGTCACCTGAGTAGAAAAACCACTCATTTCACCAGACACTGCTTGTGCTCCAATGTCCTCCTCCTCCTACTCCAGTTCAGACCCCACTGGACTCATGTGACCGTGAGATGTAGGCGCCACGTCTCCATTCACCCGTCCAGACAGATTTTGCAGCATCTGTTCCAGGACATGAAGCAGTGGAATGACGTTATTCATCCTGTAGTCCTGGCGACTGACAAATAACGTGGCCTCTTCAAAGGGCCTGAGCAAACGGCAGGTTGCACGCATCAGCTATAACAAAAAGGCTTGGCATAAAACGAACTCACGTTATGTTTCATTTGCTTACTTTAATCCTTTTGCGTTTATAGCATGCATATTCAAACATTTGTAAACATGCTAATATTCATCACAGTATATGCACAGTATATGCACTTAAATTATGAGCCAGTACTTAGCTGTTGTGTTACAGTCTCAAATCCTTATAGCAGTTCCATGGTGGAGATATTAATAGAGCTGGATGTTGACGAGCGCACAGCTTTAGTTGCGACGTTTCGGAAAAAACATTTTCCTTTCTCGGGCATGCGCACTCAATGTTCCATGCACCTTTTAACTGCACTCACAATCCAGGTGAACATTAACCCTTGAGGGCTCACTATCTAAAACGTACTGCATATCATAAACATATACTATAAACAAGCATATATATTATTTTTATTTTTTTTTACAAAAAGCAACGTAGATTAAAAGCCTCATTAAGACCCTTCAGGGTCAACGTTTCTAACCTAGATATCCAAAACGCCTCGCGTTGTAATAATTTGTTTTCATGCGACTAGCATCTTGTGTAAAGACCTCCTCAATTATACACCAACGTAGGTCAGTGACCGTATGCCTATTATCAAAGAAATGCTGGGCAAGCGCTGTTTCGCTGTATTTCTTAGTTGGTATTTCTTTAGACGTTTGTTGTATTTTATCACCTTTAAAATTACGAATGGTGGATTTGTGCTCACTAATTCTAACTTTCACAGGACGATTGGTGGACAATTGATGTACGCTAATAGGGGAGATTGAGGAAGCTCCACCTGGAAGGCTTAGACTGAGCCAGTACTATATAACTAACGGCACCATTGTGTTTTTGCATATGCACGCATCAGCTGCCACTGGCTGACATCAAAATTACACAGGGGAGTAGTCCTGTCCGCTTGCATCATCAAAAAGTTGTTAATGGACTTTCTCTGTTCATACAGATGGTCTAACAAATGGAGGATGGAATTCCAATGGGTGGAAACATTGCATATCAGCCTATAGTGGGAGAGGCCGTTCTGCCACTGCAACACAAGGAGGGTGTGCTTGGCTTTGTAAGAATGGATGAAGTGCATGCACAGTTTCCTGGCCATTTTTAGAATGTCTTGCAGATGGGTGGAAGACTTCAGGAACCTTTTGACAACCAGATTGAACACGTGCGCCATGCAGGGCGCATGGGTCATCCCTCCGCGGTGCAGTGTGGACACCATGTTCCTTCCATTGTCTTTCACCATGGTTCTGAATTGTAGTTGTCGCAGAGAAAGCCACACATTGATTTCTTGTTCCATGACGCAGAGCTCCTCCCCTGTATGACTTTGTTCGCCCAGGAAAACCAGGTGTAGAACTGCGTGACACCGCTGTGCCCTACACCTGTGGTATGATGGAGCAACACTTAGACTTGTGGAGGCTGAGATGGTGGTGGAGGAGGAGGCGGACATTGGCGCAGGAGCAGCAGTTTGACAACGTGGAGAAGAAAGCGGTGTTTCCTGCTCAAGTTGTTGGTGTGGCTGGGCAGGAAGCACATTCACCAAGTGGGCCGTAAAGGACATGTTCTGGCCCTGTCCGTAGTTACAGCTCCACACGTCCACGCTGCCATGCACCTTGGAAGAAACCGATAAACTCAAGGACTGGCCCACCTTCTGTTGTACAAATTTGTGAAGGGCTGGTACTGCCTTTTTGGAAAAGAAATTAAGGCTTGGAACTCTCCCCCTCGGCTCGGCACAAGCCATTAGTTCTCTGAATGGTGCAGAGTCCACCACTTGGAAAGGGAGGGACTGCAGTACCAAGAACTTGGACAGGAGCATGGTCAGCTTCTGCACCTTAGGATGGTTGGATGCATACTGTTGTCGCTTGGCAATCGCCTCGTTGAACGACTGTTGGTGCCATGAGTAGCGAGGAGCAGGAGCATCTGGACTGGGAGATGATGGCAAAGACAAACAGCTCTCTGTTTGGCAGAGGTGGTGGAGCCTTGACTGGCTGAAATGGCATGTGTGCCACTAGGTGCTGCTGTTGCTGTGGTGGCAGGATGGACCACCACATCTGAGACACGTTTTTCCCAAGCCACCGGATGGTGACGCTGCATCTGTTGACGCAGGGCTGTGGTGCCAACGTTAGCTCTCTGGCCACGCTTCACTTTCTGCCCACAGATTCTACATATACACATGTTCGGCTCCTCTGGTGTCTTAGCAAAAAACTGCCACACCACCGAGTAAGTGATTTTACTGCCAACGCGCCGCACTGAGTGACTACAAATGCCGCTGCCTCACTGAGCCCCTCTGCCGCTACTTTCTTGGACCTGCAAAGTGGGTTTTCTATCCCGTGGCCATTTGGCTCCCGACCTCGCACTGCTACCACCCTGCTGACTCACAGCCACACTAGCGACGTGCTGGCTGCACCGCTGCCTGGTGTGCAAGCTGACACCTTCTTCTCCTGACGATGATGATGAAGCCCTTGCTTCACCCGGCTCCCAAGTGCGATCGGCTACATCGTCATCGATTTGTGTTTGCCCGTCACTGCTATTCTCCTCAACGGTCTCAGTATGCAGAGCCTGACTGCTTGCAACATAACCTCCCGTGCCACTCTCCAAATCACTACTTTCCCGCCTACTGCAAGAAGCAGCGGATGTCTGCCCCACCTCTTCGCTGCCAAGTAGCTGCTGACTGTCCTCAAAGAGTTCGTCCTCGCTGTATAGTGGTGGTGAGCCCAGACCACATAGTAGATCTCTGGCTGAGGGAACCGAACGGGACAGAGGCGGGTTGAGGACAGGTGAGGGCTGCTGACCCGCTCCCGGGCCATGCCAACTAAAGGTTGTGTCTGGGGTTGTCAGATGTCATCTGGGAGGAAGTGGATGACCTAGTCAACCAATCAAGAACTCTTGGGTTGCTGGTCAACACACACCTGCTAGATGACACCGGCAGTTCTGGCATCACCGAGTCACCCCTGCTGTGACGACCCCTTACTGTGATGCGGCCTGTGACTGCTGCAGGAACGTTTGTGCCACTGCCACTTGCATGTGAAGAGCCTGCCACCTCTCTGTCTGACATACTGTCTGATCAAAAATTTACAGACTCTGTTTAATGAAGATGTCTGTATATGATAAATACACACCCTGTATTTAACTCCAAGTACAACACTAAAAGGATGAGGATTCCCAGAATCTGAAATTCCCTAATAATAGCACAGGTGAAATTTAAATGATGGCGGACAAAAAACTCTCTATTTGACTCGACGAACAATACTAATAGGATTAAGTTCTGAAATTCCCTAATAATACAACAGGTGAAATTGAAATGTATATGGGGCAGAATTACACCCACCCTGGACACCCTGGGAGAATACCCCACAAACTAAATAAAATGATAACACTGGTGGCATTAAATTTAAGCAACTGAGCCACAGTCTCTGATAAAAGCAGCTTCTTTCAGGATGATTTGTGTAGAGCAAGGGATCCACAACGCTGGGTGAGCAAGTAACAGACTTCTAGTGGTCGTTTTCCCCCTCCCCAATTGCTGAGTAAAGCAATTTGCTTTATAATGAGATCTGTGTAGCAGCAGCAGAGACGCTGTTATGCCAAGACACAACGAGAGGAATGTGAGAAGCGCGGGTGCCGTCCTTACTTATAGTGCTGTGACGTCACAGAAGCCCGCTGGTCTCTGATTGGCTTCATGTCTGCACATGTCATGAAGGTCCTCCTTTCTTCCTCCCAGAGTTCTCTGCCTCGTGTAACGCCATGTGCTTGCAGCCATTTTAGCACGTAAAAACACGTTTCGTTCCCGCGAATCACCCTACTCTTCGGCTTCGTGCAGAACCGACGTTTTCCTGAAATTCTAAACAAATTCCACTTCATTAGAATCGATTCGCCCATCTCTAACAACAATTATTCAAAATTCATTTCCTACATTGCCTAAGCCTGGAGATACATTATATATCTAGGATATATCTGTAAAACTCACATAGTTTCTATAGTTGAAGTTCATCCATCAGTATATAAGGAATCCGATTGCAAAATGCCCATCTATCTAAATCCTTACATTGTGAAGATAATATAGGGTGTAGTTGTTATTTGTTCTAATTTACCTTGCTTTTTTCCTTAAAGGGGTTTTTCCAGGACGTTCCTTATCTGCTAAGAAGCAAATGTAAACAAGCCATGCTGAGCTAAGAGAAAGACACAGCCAGAGCACAGAGCCATGCATAAGGGATCGTGTGAAATGTTCACTCAAATAATCAAACTACAACTAGTGGATACTGTATACAAAAGACAACACTTTTTCTCCACAGCAGCTTGAAAGCTTTTTCATGTTCCCTGTCATCAGTTAAAGCAGGGATCTACTCAGATAATCACACTACAACTAGTGGATTCTGTATACAAAAGACAACATATTTCTACCCGGTGCCTTGAAAGCTTCTTCAGCTCCCTTTCATCAGATAAGAAGTGTTCTCTGCCCAAGCCCGGCCACCAGCTCTTGTCTGGTAATATCTAATAGAAGCTTTTAAGTAACTAAGGGCAGGTAAGGCAGCTGTAGCTCTCGCAGGCAATTTTTGTAATCACATATATTTAGAAAATTGATTAAATACCTATTTTGGAGGATCCCACGTCAACATTACATCGGGGCAAAACCCCTTTAAAATAATATTTAATACAATAATTAGTAAAGTTAAACAGAATAACCCACTTGTAAGTTTGTCATATTTAAATACCTGTAGTTTCTAGCTGGAATTTGTGTACATTCTCTGTCAGGTCAGCACATACAGTATCTCACAAAAGTGAGTACACCCCTCACTTTTTTGTAAATATTGTTTGTATCTTTTTATGGGGCAACACTGAAGATATGACACTTTGATACAATGTAAAGTAGTCAGTGTAACAGCTTGTATAACAGTAACAATATCTTTCAGTTCTATGCACATAATCAGCATGGTACCTAGCCTGTGAAACAAGGGGGCAGTAGCTTTCTCACAGTTTGGCCGGTCCCCATGCAGCAGTACCATTTGTGTCTGCTCTAACGGCGGCCCTGATTTTCTATACAGGAATTACTTAACTGTTGCTACTATAGTATCTCAAAAAAGTGAGTACACTCTTCGCATTTTTGTAAATATTGTATTATATCTTTTCATGGGACAACATTGAAGATATGACACTTTCATAGAATGTAAAGTAGTATATGGTTTGTATAACAGTGTAAATTTGGTATGTCCTCAAGATAACTCAACACACAGCCGTCAATATCTAAACCGCTGGCAACAAAAGTGAGTACACCCCTACGTGAAAATTGTGCTTAAAGTGTCAATATTTTGGCTGACATATATGAATGGGGCCAGAAATTTGGCGTCTTTTCAGCCCGACATCTAGTGCTGCCTCGTTTGCTCTATTTTTATAACGCCTGCACGCCAATATCAGTCGCATTTCAGATTGCCCGCAGCACTTAGTAATGCGCCTGAGATCAGGGGGCGTGCGGGCACACTAGAACCGTACAAAGCTACAGATCTATAGCTTCAGTACGGCAAATCTAGATGCATCACTGCTGGAACAGGTAAACCACTTTAAAAGTGGTTTACTTGAGCCAGAAGTGTTGTTTCTGTGCTGGAATGCACCTGATTTATGACCCGCAGTAGAGCAGGTTCATAGATTCAGGTGCATTCTACTCTACTATTATGTGCAATTAAATAGCTGTCTAAGCATCAAAAATCAGACATGTCGCCCTTTGTGTGGCTACCATTATTTTCCAGAACTGCCTTAACTCTCTTGGGCATAAAGTTCACTAGAGCTTCACAAATTGCTACTGGAATCCTCTTCCACTCCTCCATCACGGAACTGGTGAATGTTAGAGACCTGTAGCTCTCCACAGTTGGCAGCACTCATGCAGCACAAAACCATGACACTCCGACCACCATGCTTAACTGTAGGCAAGACACATTTTGCACTCCTTACCTGGTTGTCGCCACACATGCTTGACACCATCTGAACCAAATAAGTTTATCTTGGTCTCATCAAGCCATAGGACATGGTTCCAGTAATCCATGTCCTTAGTCTGCTTGTCTTCAGCAAACTGTTTGTAGGCTTTCTTGTGCATCATCTGTAGAAGAGGCTTCCTTCTGGGATGACAGTCAGGAAGACCGGTCTGATACAGTGTATAGTGTATGGTCAGTGCACTGACAGGCTGACCCCCTTTACCCTTTTAACCTCTTATACAATACTGGCAGCACTCATCGGCAGCAGGGTTTCTGTAGGTTATAGGATGTCCTGAAAAGATGGGCTTTCATATTGCTTTTGAAGCCGGTGAAAGTGGATGAGAGTCTAATTTGTTGGGTCAGTAAGTTCCAGAGTGTAGGGGAAGCATGGAAGAAGTCTTGGAGACAGTTGTGTGAGTAGCTGACACAGGGAGAGCAGAGAAGGTCATGTGAGGAGCGGAGATTGCATGAGGGAAGGTATCTAGAGATTAAGGCAGAGATGTATGGAGGGGAGAGGTTATGGTGAGCCTTGTAGGTCATGGTTAGTAACTTGAACTGGATTCACAGGGCGATGAGTAGCCAGTGCAGGGATTGGCAGAGGGGAGAGACAGAGGAGTAACGAGGAGAGAGGTGGATAAGATGGGCAGCAGAGTTGAGGATGGATTGAAGGGGAGCAAGAGTGCTAGACGGGAGGCCACAGAGAAGGGTGTTGCAGTACTCCAGGCGGGAGATGATAAGCATTTTTGTAGTATTAAAATTAAGGAATTAGTGGATTTGAGAGATATTTTTACAGGTGGAGGCGGCAGGCAGAGGTAAGGGCCTGGATACGTGGTTGAAAGACAGAGAAGAATCAAAGGTTATCCTAAGGCAGGGGACCTGCAGGACCAGAGAGAGTGTAGATTCATTGACAGTGATAGAGAGATCAGGTGGGGGTTAGAGTGACACAGTGGAAAGTTGATGAATTAGGTTTTCTCCACATTAAGTTTTAGGAGACAGGAGGAGAAGAAGGAGGATATGGATGATAGACAGTCTGGAATTCAGAAGACTTTAGAGTGTATCGAAGTATCGTATCGTCCGTGTTGTCTCATGAAATGATATGATATAATATTTAAAAAAAATGTACTAACTTTTGTGAGATACTGTAGGTGTACATAGGTGGGCACTATAAGAGGGTTTGTATACAGATTTTGTAATATGTCAGTAAATATGTACTGCATTAGTATACTAGTACTATAGTATGCTAATATAATAGTACATTATGAATAGTAAAATAGTATAATACACAAAAAATGGTAATAAGAATAATACACCCAGAATTAAATATTAAACTGTAATAATGATAAGCATAACGGTATATATAGGGTGACACAATTCTAAGACCTAATATATTTGCTGACTCAAATTTTTAAAAAGATCACAAAAAGAGTCTTTATTAGCCTAAAATAGACAATTTTATTAATTTAAACATGTTAAAAATACATCAAATAAAAAAGGACAAGTCCACAAGCAGGAAAAAGTCACACAGAAATATATAGCCACATACGGTAAGTAGTAAAAGGTGCACAAACATAGGGACAGTGCACAGATCACATACTGAATGAGCTAACATGATTGGCTACAGTGAGTAAATGTATGTATATAAATAATCATATAAATAATGCACATTATACATATATGATTAAATAAGCTAACATGATATATAAAGATAAATAAATGTATACAGTGTATATGAGTAGATTTATGTACACACTGGTCCCTCAAAGTAAAATGGCCTCAGGATACAATATTTTCAACATACAACTGTATTTCCTGGGACATTGTCTCTTGACACCACACTCACCATTGAATGTCATAGACACTGCTGATCTATGGCACATGGAAGATCCAACCATAATGAACATTTTACTTGCAAAACATATACAGTAATACTCCTCAATTCTAAATCCTAAACAAGACACAGTGTGGGTCGCTTACACATTTCAGGCTTGAACAGAGTAGCTCTTAGTCATAGCATTAAAAGCATACAAAACACCTGTGTATATACAGTATACGCAATGCCCACTCATTGAAAACACCCAACATGGACATGTGGTCCAAATATTATAGATCCTTTAAAAACATATAACAAATACTCAACATACGAACAAATATAACATTTAATATTGTAGAATAAAATCCTTGCGCTAGTTTAAACCTTGAGGGACACAGTTATTGAGTAAGAAAGTCCAGAAAGACTCATGGTTAAGCAGTTTTCTACGATGGTCTCTGCCCCATAATGGGTAAAGTAACCCTTTCAATCCTTACCATTCTTAAAGAACAAAGGTTACTGTTATGTTTATGGGCATATGATGATGATAATAATAATGATAATACTGAAACATTTCTATTATTCGTATATGAAATATCCAAGATATGGATTCTATCCTTTAGTTTTTGTTTCATGCAGCCCACATATTGTAGCCTACAAGACATACAAGACACCAAGTAAACTAAATATTTGGTATTACTGTTGATGTAAGACCTAATTGAGTAAACTTTAGATGTAGCACATGAGGTGAAAGTAGCATAAACTAGGTAGCACATTTTAACAACTACATGCATTATGACCACATTTGTAGCAGCCCAAAAATCGTAATCATGTATTGTTTGCATGCGAATTAGTACTATAAAGTCTGTGGGATAGGGTCTGGCATCAAGTTGAAGCTCCATGAGCCATGCAACGATGACCAAATTTGAAAACATTCCTCAGATCCGGATCCAAGGCAAGCAGTGATATGTATTTATTTTTCATTTTGGATATCTGAGAGAATTCCACGCTATATGTTGTTACAAATGTAATTAGTTATTCCGTTCCTTTAGCAGGATTTACGTCTCTATTACGCAAACGCTCATTACAATTACTTTTAAAGGTAGTGTTTCACTATTGAATGAGGTATGTGAGACGTAGTCTATGATGTCTATAGAAATACATGCATAATCTGAATACACTATATTAGGATTTATTATGATATTGATGTGACACCTATCATTCTTGTGCACTCAGAAAGGAAACAAGTACACAGTATAGCCTGTAGCAATACCATACTGTATAAAGATCTGGAACATGTTTAACTGTAATTGACATTTACTGCATAGACTGCAAACCTTGTAAATGCATCTTTGATCCCTAAGGTGAGTAATGATCTTTTAATGTCACTTAGTTATTGTTAGGCAGTGTGCCAGACAAGGTTTAGATTTAGTCAGTTAAAGAATAACCTTTTCAAGTGGGTCTAACAATAATCATTGTATTTATACAATGATGGAATATCTCCTTTTCTTAATTCAATACAGCAGGTAAACTGTCAAGGTATGACAGGAACCATGTACAAGAACAGTATACAAGCCCCATTTGTAACTACCAGCTTGATAATAGTTTGTTGGCCATGGTCAACCTCATTCATTCCAGAAAATCCCTCACTGTTGTGCCAATCCACTAGCAATGAAACATGGATAGGAATGTGAGTGGCGCTATGTCTGAAATCTAGTACATAGTTGGGTTTCGGTTGGTTTGTGGCCTGGGCAGTAAAGTACATAGACACACTTTTGGAGTGCAAAGTAATAGCCAATCAATGCAGTCATACAACGCCCAGCCTTACATTTCCCAGAAGAGAGTGAACAATCAATAAATTAACTGCATCCTCTGAAACATACTTTTCAATGTTTTGAGCACTAAGTGTGGGATTAGTGGTACAAACTCAAGGTGCACTTTGCACAATCCCACAGGTTCACCATCCATAAGATAAAGGCATGGTCTCATAGACTATACAGAGCACTATTATTTTCTGAAGGTAGAAGAGAGTCCTCTATTACTCTTGTACAAATATTTAGGGTAGTTTAACACTATCAACCAACCCTCCATTGGCTGTATGCAGTCATGAAAAAAACATAGTACATCATTTTTGAATTCTACAGCTTTATATATCTGGATATAATATAAAAAATCTGGTCCTCAGTAGATTTTAAAATTATGGAAATTAAACCTCAAATGAATAGCACATGATACATTAAACTGTGTTTATCTTTTTCATATAAACTAGACAAAAATGCAGAACCAATGTGCAAAAAAATAAGTATACCTGTATTGCATTCATAGAAATTAAAAGGGTAAGTAGCAGTCAGTTGCTGCTAATTAAATGCTTTTGATTAATTGATTATCAGCAAGTGTTACCACCTCTATAAAAGCAGTAGGTTTGGCAGTTTGCTGGTTTTTGGCATTCAAGCACGTATTAACACAATACCAACCAGGAAAAACATCAGAAATGATCCTTAATAAGCAATTGGTGGTGCCAATTAATTTTTCGGGGGTTATAAGGTCATCTCCAAACAAACTGAAGTCCATCATTTGACAATGAGAAAGATTGTTCACAAAGGGAATACATTCAAGACATGACAATCTTCTTGGGAGTTGTTTACCAGCAAATTTACCCCAAGGTCAAACTACTGTGAAGCATACTAGTGGAGGGGTGATAATTTGGGCCTATTTTATAGCCACAGGACCTGGGCACCATGGAGTTATTGAATCAACCATGAACTCTCCTGTATAACAATATTACCAAGCAAAAGTTTTTATTTGGCTAAAAAGATCATTCAACAGAACAAGATCCAAAGATACCCGAAAAACTAAAGCAAAAAGCCCGAAAAAAAGGAAAAAAAAAAGGGTTTTTTTAAAAGGCCCATTCAAATAAAAAGGAACCTTTAAACCCCAAATAAATTACCATCAACCCTTTCCCCAGAAAAAATTTTAAAAAAAACAGAAAGGGTTTTTTAAAAAGCTTTTGAAAACCCTTTTTAAAACAAGTTACCCAAAATTTTTTAGAAACCAAAATAATGTCCGGGAAATCATCTTTTCTAACTATCCCATCATCAAACTATCTAACTAAAAATAACTATTTTTCAAACTTTCTTTGTCTTTCCCTCTTCCCTCTCTCATCTCTTTTTTTGAGAGAATTTTGGGTTCCAAAAAACCCAAAAAAATGTCCCCGGGTGCCCCTGCGGGCCCTTTTCCCCCGGGTTCCCCAGGCGCATCCGTCCCCGACTTGAACCGGTTGGCCACCTGCAATGTGGAGCTTTCCCCAAAAGGAAGAAGAGCTTCGGAAAGAGCGGAATTACCCCAACCAGCTTTCCCCACCCCTGGCCCCAGTGTTCCTCACCAAACCATGCCCCTCCAGGTGGGGGGTTTTACATAAGGAAAAGATCTCCTTCTACGTGTTGCCTCGCTCCTCTTCGGGGGTCCCCTCGGGCTTCTTGGCTTGGGTTCCACTCTCCTACCGGGAGGCGTCTGGAGAGGTAACTCGCGGGGGTCCCAACCCCCGAGTCGTTGTTTGGTGCACCTCGCCCGGTCTTTCCTGCTCCCGCTCGCCCCTTCGTAGCCGTTGGGGGGCCTTTTAAACCTCCCGTTTGGGGGAATACCCTTGTTGGTTTCTGAGAAAACAAGCCAGAGCTTTCAAAAAACTTTTAAATTATTAATTATTTCCATAATTTTCCCTCCCCAAAATTACCCCCTTTTTTTTTTAAAAAAATTTTTTTTTTGGAGTATATAGGGAAAATCTCCGAAGGGGTTTTATACAAAAATCTCTTCCCCCGCTGGAGGATTTTTTTCATGGAAAAAAAAGGAGGTTCCTTACGCTTTGATTACCGGGTCTCAACAAGACACAGTGAAAAACCGGTACCCTCGCCGTTATACGGAGCCTTTGACTGTTTTTGGGGTAAAAAGATCTTCCCCAAGCTGGATTTAGGGGGGCCTACAATCTGGCCCCGAATCTGAAAAGGGCAATAAATGGAAGACACCTTTAACCCCAGGGAGGGGCACTTTGAGTACCTTATCCCCTTCGGACTGTGTAAGGGGCCCGGCCGTCTTCCCGGGGAGTTTTAAATTGACGTCTTCGGGGATTTCCTCTATACCTGTCTACCGGAGACTCTTGGTTTTATCACCGATCTAGAGACCATCGCGTCCTACCCGGGACGAAAGCGCCACAGCTAACTCCTGTATGCAAGTAGGGAAGTCCCTTTTTCCCCATAAAGCTACCCTTCCTTTCCTGGCTATATTCTCGGACTAAGCCTATGGAGGACCAAGCCAAGTTTGTCGGCCGTAATTTTCAATGGCCCCGCCCAAAAAGGGGTTGGGGCCCTACAGCGATTCCTGGGTTTCTGCAATTATTACCGGGAGTTCATCCCGCACTTTCCACGTTAGTGGGTCCCATTGTGGCCCCTTAGAAAAAAAAACGCAAAACCCCCCAGTAGTGGCCTTCCGAGGCCCCCAAAAAACGTTCTCCAAATGAAGACTGCCTTTGCCACTGCGTCTATCCTGTTGCGGGGGCCAACCCCGAAAACCCTTCTCGCTTGAAGTAACGCCCCGTCGTTTGGGGGGTCGGAGCAGTCCCTCAGGAAAAGGGGCCCCACGGCAAAACGGGCCCCTTTGGGCTTCTTTTCTAAGAATATTTTCGCCGGCGGGAAAAGAAATACAACATCGGGGACCTAATTATTGGGCCCTCAAACTGCTCTGGAGGAAAAGGGGGTTATCTGTGGAAAGGGGCTCGGCATCCCCCTTTGTATCTACCGATCAAAGAACCCCCAGACCTCCAGACGGGTAGCGACTTAATCCACCCAAGCTAGGGGGGTCGCTCTTTTTTTCTCCCCCTTTAAATTTCCCAAATTCCTTTCCTCCTGCTGAAAAAAATTGAAGGCTGATGCCCTCTCCCGTGCCTCCGATGTGCTGGGTGAAGAAGTGACCCCAGAGCACATAATCCCCTCTGAACGTCTGGTCTCCGCTGCTCCTGTCGACCTCCATATCGTCCCGCCGTGGAAGACATATGTTAGCCCTGCGCTCCGAAGGTGTATCCTGAAGTGGGGACACTGCTCATTGGTGGCTGGGGATCCCGGTGCTCACAAGACGTTTCTCCTGATCTCACGGTTCTATTGGTGGCAGGACCTCGCTAAAGATGTCAAGGAGTTCGTCCAGTCATCTACCTCCTGTGCCCGCAACAAGATACCCCGTCACAAACCGGCTTGGCTCTTCCACCTACTGCCCATCCCTATGCAACCATGGTCTCACGTGGCGATGGACTTTATAACTGATCTTCCCCCTTCGTCCGGTAACACCGTTGTCTGGGTGGTCACAGATCGGTTTTCCAAAATGGCGCATTTTGTCCCTTTGCCAGGCCTGCCTTCAGCCCTGCGCCTGGCCGAGCTGTTTTGTTCACCACATTTTTCGCTTGCACGGACTTCCTCTGCAAATAGACTCGGATCGGAGGGGTCCAGTTCGTTTCCAAATTCTGGTGGGCCCTTTGTTCGCAACTCCAGGTGAAGCTTAATTTCTCCTCAGCTTACCATCCCCAGATGAATGGCCAGGTGGAGAGAGTCAACTAGGTTCTGGGGTGTTACCTGTGCCACTTCATCTCGGTCCGACAAGATGACTGGTCCAACTTGCTCCCGTGGGCGGAATTTTACTATATTTCCCTAGACTCAGAGTCCGCGGGTGCCTCCCCCTTCTACATCGTGTACGGTCTGCATCCCCGCCCACGTCTCCCACTGGCATCCCCACCTGAGGTCCCGGCGGCGGATGCACTGCTTCAGGACCTGAAGACCATCTGGTCCTTGACCCGCCAATCTCTGCTCCGTGCTTCTGAGCACACGAAGGCCCAAGCAGATAAAAGAAGAAGTCCCCCCCCCCTAGTCTTCTCCCCGGGGGACAAGGTGTGGCTGTCGAACAAATATGTCCGCCTCAAGATCCCAACCTACAAACTGGGACTCCGCTTTTTGGGACCTTTTGCCTATAAACTCTGGCTCCCACCTACCATGCCCATCCCGAACTCCTTTCATGTCTCGCTACTAAAACCCCTGGTCCTGAATCGTTTCTCTTGGAAGGCAGTTCCTCCTTCGTCTGTGGCTGATGCCTCTAATGTCTTCGTGGTCAAGGAAATCTTGGGTATGAGGAGGACTAGAGGGAAACAATATTTTCTCGTTGACTGGAAGGGGTTCGGGCCCGAGGAAAGGTCTTGGGAGCCGGAGGAGAACATTTTGGACCATAACATCATCCAGAGATTCCTCCAGACCAGAATGAGGAGAGGGCCAAAGGGAGGGGGGTACTGTCACGGATGCCCCTGCAACCCTCGTCCCGGGTCGCAGGCGCATCCGTGCCCCGATGCCGAGCGGGGCCCCGTCCCGCTCGTCGGGTCGTGGGTCCGCTCGCTTCCCTGCCGGTGCCCAGGTCCACTTACCCGGCCATGCTCCTGCTCCGTATGGCTCTGTCCATCGGCGCGCGCGGTCCCGCTCCCTAGGGCGCACGTGCGCCGGCAGTGTTATATTTAAAGGGCCAGCGCACTGGTAATTGGCTATTGCAGGGCGCTGCCCATATTTAAGCCTGCCTCTTCCTAGCAACCTCGCCGGATCTTTAGTGCCCATTGCCTTTAGAGAAAGCGTTCCTGTTGCCTTATCCTGATTACCGTGTACCATACCTTCTTGCCTACGTTCCTGATCACGAATCTCTGCCGCCTGCCCTGACCTTCCTGCCTGTCCCCGACTACGAGCCTGTCTGACGAATCTGTACCTGGCCTACCCTTGGCCGCCACCGCAAGCAAGTTCCGCCAGTGGAAGCGACTTGGTAGACTCCCGCCACAGCAAGTCCACCCCGCTTTGCGGCGGGCTCTGGTGAATACCGGGACCTACTTAGATTTCCGCTCCCTGGTGTGGGCTTCCACCATCGCTTGCGGTGGTCCAGCGGATCCACTACTGCCGACAGTTACACAAAACTAAGAAGAAAAAGAAACTATTTATTAGTAAGTCTGTTGGTGATTCCTAGAGTCTCCTAAATAAAGTGGAAACGCTAGGGTACTTCAAATTCCTCTTTTACCATGAGCACCGTGATCAAAATATTTATTGATATTCACATATATTGAACAGAAATAAACTGCAGTAAATCAATACTGTAATAAAAGACGGGCTGTGAAGAGATGAGATGAAGGTGTTCTGTCACACACAATGGTATCACCTTCATTAAAGACCTAAAGGGAACTTTGGGACGGTTCCGTGTGTGATGGCAGTTTTTGCATATATCAAATGGAGATACTTGGAAGTAAGACAACGCAGACTTACTAGCTGGTTTCTTTATGTGGCATGTGGCAGCAGACTATTGCTAAGGTGAAAATTATGTTTCCATTGGCACATGCCAGCCACTGCTCTTTGGTTGTTCCTCTGCCACTCTCACACTTCTTCTTTGCACTTACTATCTTTTTCAATTAATGAGATATACTGTATGTACTCAACAGTCAGTTTATATACAGCAATTGATGATACTTGTATGTTGTGAAAGACTGGCAATGAAACCCAGGGAATTTAAAATTTTCTATGAAGCAATTCCAATATAGTATCTCACAAAAGTAAGTAAACCCCTTTACATTTTTGTAAATATTGCTTTGTATCTTTTCATGAGACAACACTGAAGGTATGACACTATGATACAATGTAAAGTAGTAAGTGTACAGCTTGTACAATACTGTAGATTTTGTGTTCCCTAAAAATAATTCAACACACAGCCATCAATGACAAAGCCTCTGGCAACAAAAGTGAGTACACCTTTAAGTAAAAATGGACAAATTGTGCCCAATTTTTCATTTTGCCTCCTTCATGTGACTCATTATTGTTACAAGGTCTCATGTGTGAATGGGCAGCATTTGTGTTAAATTTGGTGTTATTGCTCTCACAATCTCTCATACTGGCCAATGGTTATAAGAAGATTGCCAACACACTGAAACTGAGCTGCAGCATGGTGGCCAAAACCATATAGCAGTTTAACAAGACAGATTCCACTCAGAACAGGCCTCGTTATGGTCGACCAAAGAAGCTGAGCGCAGCTCCTCAGCGTAATATCCAGAGATTGTGTTAGATGTATGAGTGCTGCCAGCATTGCTGCAGAGGTTAAAGGGGTGGGGCATCATCCTGTCAGTGCTCAGACCATACGTCATACATGGCATCAAGTTGATCTGCATGGTTGTCATTCCAGAAGGAAGCCTCTTCTAAGATGATGCACAAAAAAGTCTGCAGTTTGTTGAAGACAAGCAGACTAAGGACATGGATTACTGAAATCATGTTCTGTGACCTGATGAGACCAAGATAAACTTATGTGGTTCAGATGGTGTCAAGCGTGTGTGGTGCCAACCAGGAGAAGAGTGCAAAAAACAAGTGTGTCTTGCCTACAGTCAAGCATGATGGTGGGAGTGTCATGGTTTGGGGCTGCACAACTGCTGTCAGCTGTGTGGAACAGTTCATTGAGGGAACCATGAATGCCAACATGTACTGTGACATACTGGAGCAGAGCATGATCCTCTCCCTTCTGGGCTGCAGGGCATAAGGCCTAAGGCTTATAGGCTAGAACATGCTGGCACAGGTATCGGGGATAGGTGAGTATTTTATTTTTATTTTTAATGGAATGCCTATATACCTTGATACTTACTTGAGGTCCCAATATCCCTAGCTACCTACTGAAGAGGCCCTATATACCTAGCTACCTGCTGTTAGGACTATACACCTAACTACCTACTGAAGGAGCCCTATATACCTAGCTACCTATGGTAGAACCCTTTATAGCTAGCTACCCACTGGGGGGGTGCTATATACCTAGATACCTAATGAAGAGCCCTTTATACCTAGCTACTTTTTTGGGGGGGCTCTATATACTTACCTAACTACTGGGGGGATCTAGATGCTTACCTACTGGGGGGGTTTGATATACCTACCTACCTACTGAAGGGGATAATACACTTAATTACTGGGGGCCATATATGCCTACCTTCTTTAGAGGCTAGATAACTACCTACTTACTAGGTAGTTATATGTATGAACCTATCTACTAAAGGGGCCGTCAATACCTACTTACCTACTGAGGAGTGCTCTATCTTCCTACCTACTGGGAGGGCTCTATATACTTACCTATCTACTGAGGGGACTTACACAACTACCTACTTACTGGAGGGCCTACCTACTGAAGGGCACTTTATAACTTCCTACTGAGGGTCCTATATACCTAACTACTTATTAGGGGGTCTAAATTCCTACCTGCCTACTAAGTAAGCTTGTAAACCTACTTAGCTACCAGGGGACCTACCTGCCTACCAAGGGAGCTACCTAGCTACCTGCCAGGGGCCCTACTTACCTAGCTATCTAATGGAGAGCCTTCCAACATCCTCCACTGGGCCCGCTGTCCCTAACATAACCTGACAGATTTTAACTGTATTTGGGTCCCGAGGACACCCATACAGTTAGAGACATTGCCGGTGTCCTAGTGGGCCCCGAACTCCATGGCAGTGGGCCCTGAAGCCTAGCATAGGTGGCTTGATATACCGATCCCGCAGCCTGCGAAACTGGGTCCTAGGCCTGATGAAGTAACGCCTCCCTCCTCCCCCCCTGCACCCGATACAAGTTCACGGCATGAGCTGTTCAGCAGGAGAGAATATTTTTAATGAGCAGGGGGCATGTCTATACCTACAGGGGACATGTATATACCTACAGGTTGCTGTATATACCTACAAGGAGCATGTGTATACCAACAGGGGTCTGTATACACCTAAAGGGGGCATTTATATACCTACAGGGGGCTGTATATACCTGCAGGGGCATGCATATACCTACAGGGGGCTATATACGCCTACACAAGGCATGTATATACCCACAGGGGGCTGTATACACCTACAGAGGGCATTTATATATATATACTGGGGGCTGTATACACATACAAGGGGCACATATATATATCAACAGGGGGCTGTATATACCTACAGGGGCATATATATACCTACAGAGGGCTGTTTACACCTACAGGGAGCTGTATACACCTACAGGGGGCTATATTCACCTACAGGTAACATGTATATATCTACAGGCAGCTGTTCATATCTACAGGGTTCTGTATACACCTAAATGGGGCTGTATATATCTACAGGGGCATGTATATAACTACAAGGGGTTGTATACACCTATAGGGGACATGTATACACCTACAGGGGCTGTAAACACACACAGGGGGCATGTATATACCAACAGTGGGATGTTTATACCTACAGGGGGTGTCTACCTACTAACAGGTGCTCTATATACCTACATACGTACCACAGGGGTAACTAAAGGAGGTCTATGATCGCCTCCTACAAGGGGGTCAAACACATAAACTGACGTTTTAACTGTACTGTGGGTCCCGAGACCCATACAGTTAGAAACATTGCTGGTCATCTAGTGGGCCCTGAACTCCACGCGGGTGCCTGAAGCCTAGCATAGGTGGCTTGATACCGATCCGCGTCCTGCCGAACTGGGCTCCTAGGCCTGAGAAGTTACGCCTCCCCTTCCCCCTGCACCCTACACGTTCACGGCATGAGCTGTTCAGCAGGAGAGAATATTTTACCATGAGCGGGGCATGTCTATACCTACGGCGTACCTCGGTTGCTGTATATACTACAAGGAGCATGTGTACGCCACAGGGGTCTGTATACACCTAAAGGGGCATTTAATACCCTACAGGGCGTTTATACCTGCAGGGCATGCATTACCTACAGGGGGCACTTTACGCACAGAGATTTTATACCCACAGGGGCTGTAACACCTACAGAGGCATTATATATATACTGGGGGCTGTTTACATACAAGGGGCACATATATTCAACAGTGGCGATATACCTACAGGGCTTTATATACCACAGAGCGTTTACACCTAAGGGAGCTGTATACACCTACTGGGGCTATATTCACCTACAGTACATGTATAACTACAGGCAGCTGTTCATTCTACAGGGATTCTGATACACCAATTGTGTGGCTGTATATATCTACAGGGCAGTATAAACCAAGGTTGTATACACCTATAGGGGACATGATACACCTACAGGGGCTGTAAACACACACAGGGATGTATATACCAACGTGATGTTTATCTACAGGGGGCTCCCGGTCTACCTATAAACCTCAGGGTTCTACTTATATCCGTCCCTGGACGGGCTTACTACCATAACGTTGACGGTGTCCATACAGGGGATCCAATGACCTACAATCGTTACCTATATTTATCTACAAGGAGTCTATCTACCTATCTACCAGGGGCCTATATACCTACTTAAAAGGTGGCTTACCTATTTACCTACCTATTCTTGGGAATGTGTCTACCTACTGTATTGGGGGTTTACTTACCTACTATATAGGGACACAAAAGAAGATAAAAATTTACTACACAAATGGCCATGTGCGGGCAATTTTTCTGTTTGGGTACAAGGGGATCATTATTATCATTGGGGGTGTTAAGGATGGGCAGTTTGTCCAGACGTTGGAAATGGTAGTGATGTGCTGGAAAAGTGAAGAGTCTAAGATGTTTGTGTCTTTAATTCTGCAGAGAAAAGTCATGACAGTCTGGACCGGAGGGAGAAGGAAAGGGAGAGAGAATAACTCATCACAGAAGAGAAAAACTCGTCAGCAAAGATATCTGCGGTAAATCCCTGCATGTGTATAACTGGTATCTACCAATATATGGGCACTATATGGTGGTTATATTGGTCATAGTGTCATGGTTTACTCAGTAATGGTATTGTGTATTATTCAGAAACTATGGTGGCGATATGTGGTCATTGTGTTATGGTATTATTCAGTTACAATGTGGTGGTGTTATGTGGTCATGGTGTGGCGGCATTTGGTCTTAGTGGGATTATTGGTGATATTAGATTTGAGATACTGATCTTGTGTAGCAGTGTTATTTGGTAACTGTATGACCATTATTTAGTGCTGTTATACCCAGTACTTTGTGTTACAGCTTTTTGTATATTTTTATTTATACAAAATGTATCATTCAGGGAGGGGGACATATATCTTTAGACATTTTGGGCGACATGTATGACTTTCGGCGCCCAGGCGCCATTTTTTTGCGCGTGTTAGTAGCGTAGAATGCGCCTGAATCTATGAACCTGTTCTACTGTGGGTCATAGAGTTAGTGCTTTCTGGCTACAAAGAGACAATTCTGGCTCAGGTAAACCACTTTTAAAGTGGTCTACCTGTTACAGCAGTAATGCGCCTGGATTTGCCATTTTAAAGTCATACATGTGTAGCTTCGTATGATTGTAGTGTGACAGCATGCTCCCCCATCTCAGGCTGTAAGAAATATACAATAAGAGAAAAAATATATTTCATTAGAGACAAGATAACAGATCTATGATCACCGTGAGTGAGGGTGCAGACCTCAGGTCCTTACTTTTATCTTAACGAATCTAGATTCAGTAATACTTATACACCTTTCTTTATATAAGAAAAATATATTTATTTTACAATCTTCAAAGGATCATAACATATCGTTACAAAGCATATAATACACTTACAAAATATGTATTTACGTTACCCTTGAGTGTCTATGTGAAGAATGTAGAATAGGAACCCTTCTTTCATTCAGAGACCAGAGTTAGGCCTCAATGGCTTCCCTCATGGCCAGCACATGGCCTCCTCACCACATGGCTCTTTCCAAGGTCTGTTGGCTCCGCCCCTGGGTTCCACCCCTGGCTTCCCCACACCCCTTCCTTATATACACTTCTCCGTGTGGGTGTGACTCTCAGTTGGCTCAGGCATTACTACAAACCATATGTGGAATACAGCTAAATATATATATTAGGTCCAACCTCTCTTACATTCCACCTTCTGATGTCATTGGCTAATATATTCCAAACTGGTTTTAACCAGCTCTTCACCAACCTTCAAAATAGCAATGCCAGCAACTTTATTTATACCTATGTGTGCTTGTGTGTGCTCGTCTATATTTTATATTCATCATTTTCACCATATATATTATAATCACTGTACATTTTACTGGAAATAGCTTTTAACACAGGCACATTACAAAATGCCGCAGGTGCTCTGTGATGCGCCTGATACTGGAGTGCGCCTCATTAAAAATATAGTGACCAGGGCTGCGCCAGTTTTTGGGCTGAAAAGATGCCAGACTTCTGGTGCAGTCCCGTACATACATGTCGCCCTTTATGTTTACCACCCAGTGTCCTGCTGTAATTGGGCGAGGGAAACTTTTAAGTCTCAGCGCCCTATCTTGATTACAGGTTAGAGTAATGATGTCATCACACTAGTCTGTATAAGTTGAATTGAGATCAAGCGGTGGCACCGTAAAGGTGGTGGAGGCAGGGAGGCACAGTGTACTCCTAAAATCATCTTCTTTGGTGGGCCCTTGGCACCCCAGTCCGACACTGAATGACAGCCTACCTTATGAGAGGCAGGCCTATATAATCGGGGCCTATCTGTTTACCTAATGCGCATTTTACATACTTAGTCTGCCTACTTTGTTGCCTAACTTATTTTGGAGGGCTAACCTATCTAAAAGAAAGGTTAACTTACCTTACCTATGAAATGGAGTGTGTACCTACCTACTATATTGTGGGTCTACTTACCTACTGGTGATACAAATAGGGCCCTATAATTGTCTGAGAGCACTTTCACTGTTTGTAGATAATTTTACTGTGTGGGGCACCAATGAGTTCATTATCACCAATGGAGACACTATGGATGTGAAGTTTGAGGGGGGACACAGTTGGTAAGATGATACAAAAGTGAAGGGTCTAAGATGCTTGTGTGGTAAATTCTGCAGGGACAAGTTGTTTCTGGGAGAAGTCCTCGTGGCGGTCTGGGCCAGATGGAGAAGACAAGGGAAAATGAACAACTCTAGTCAGAGAAGATGTCACCTGTGAGTCACTGAATAGAATTGCATCCTAATCACTTATATGTCTGCAGAGAGCCTATGTACCACTATATGGTCACTGTATGGCGGTCATATTGGTCTTAATGTAATGGTTTATATTTCGTAACAGTATGGTGGTATTATTCAGTCACTTTATGGTGGTGATATGTAGTCATGATGTTGTGG
The DNA here is from genome assembly GCA_025379985.1 of Phyllomedusa bahiana. Classification (NCBI taxonomy): domain Eukaryota; kingdom Metazoa; phylum Chordata; class Amphibia; order Anura; family Hylidae; genus Phyllomedusa; species Phyllomedusa bahiana. Next base: position 115,506 of record JAODAL010003232.1, read on the forward strand.
TACTATTTTGTTTTTGTATATTGTTGTTATTGGAAATATTGGTCCTGGTATATTGATTTTATGAGTAACAGAATGATGGCATTAGTTACTATATGGTAGTGATATGTGGCAGCATTATTTGGTCTTTGTATATGGTTGTTATTGGTAATATTGGTCTTGGTATGCTGGTTTAGTTAGTAATATTATGGTGGTACTATTCACTACATACTGGTGACATGTGGTGGTAATGTGGTGGTATTTTGTGGCTATTGAAAACATACTGACCAACAGAATAGAGATAACATGTCAATTAAACTGTACAGTGTAAACTGTAACAAAAGCTAAATCCAAAAACAATGGTTGAAGTTTTCTAAGCTATGTAATTCTGTAAATCCTTGCATGTGTTTGTTGATGACCTTGATACAAATGCTAATGTTGCCTTCCTCCTCATAGTACTTTGTGCTCTCTGCTATTTATATTGTAACATGGCTGTTATTTTGGTGTTCTCTTTTCTCTTTTTTATGGTCTCTCGGTTCTGTCAGAGTCATTTGTGTGTTTTAAGAATATTGCAAATAATAAAATAAAAATCTATTGTAAAAAAAACAAAAAAAACAATGGTGCAATTGTATGTTTGTTCTTGTTCATCCTACAAAGATTTTTTTGGGTGGGAAAAGGGGCCCAGGCACTTTGACTGTATGGGGCCCTGAGATTTCGGATGGCGGCCCAGCAGAAAATGGCCTTTTTTCTGTCAAAGTGCAAAAGTTTCCTGATAAAACACTGCTAATTTATACAAATATTAGATATACAAATTAAGTCCAATGAATGGTCATTAGGCTGAAGGTTGATCTATGTCTACTGATCTTAAAGGATTCATGAGAACGAACCACCGGCAAAATACAGACAGATGCTGTATGTAACAGTCATAGAAATTCTTATTGTGTCTTTGATATAAGGAAACCTTAACCCTTCTAGATTATAAAATGTAAAGATAGGATTTGCTGTCTTGGAAGGGCATCTGCAAAACTGTTGAGAATCTTGTGCAATATCTTGAGTAGCAACTGATACCTAGATTTTATGAAATTAAATTGAAATTGGATGAGGGGTTTGTAGCTATTCCAGGAGTTCTTGGCCTAAGGAAACACACCAATGATATAAACTAACATGCGTAAAGCTGGCACCTTTCAAGAAGTGGGATATATAAGCAATAAATAAACAATAAGTTCTTGAAGTTGATGCATTGACAGCAGGAAAAAATAGACCAGTAATGACAATGTAAGAATCTGAGCAGCTTTTACAAACGCTCTATTTTGATGGCTATTTGATTATTCAGAACATCTCCAAAACAGAAGGTCTCAGAGGGTGGAAACACAAGAAGAGAACTGGTGACTGGCTCATGAGCATGCAGGTCAGGAGACAAAACGAGCTCATCTGGTCCAATTCTACAGAAGAAGAACTTTAGAACTGTAACAATGCTGATAGAAAGGTGTGAGAACCCACAGTCCATTGCAGCTTGATTTATATGGGGTTGCATAGCTGCAGACTGCTCAGAATGCCTCTGCTGACCATTGTCCACAACCAAAACACATACAGTAGGCATGTGGGCATCAGGACTGGACTAAGAAACAATAGATGATGTGTGTGTTTCTTACTTGGTTAGAACATGTCACCATGATGTACTATGGAAAGCAGCAGAGGCAGTGTAATGTTCTGGGCAATGTTCTGCTGGGAAACCTTGACCTGGTATTCATGATAAATTACTTTGTCAGATACTTTACTACTTACCTTAACATTTGTTGTAGACCAGGTTCAGACTTTTATGAAAGCGATACATGAAAGTAGCCTCTTTTGGCAGGATGATGAGCCACACCACGCTGCAAACATTGTAATAGTTTAAAGAACACAGTTCACGATGTTGACCTGACTTCCAGAGTCTCCAGATCTCATTCTAGTCTAGTATCTGTGGACTGTGCTGTAAAAAGATGTCTGATCCACGGAGGTCCCACCTCACAAATGACAGGACTTAAAGGATTTGTTGTTAACAAATTGGTACCATATAGCACAGGACATCATCAGAGGACTTTTAGGTCCTCATGTTTGAAAACTATCTAGGTCAAAGACTTTCTTTCTTGCCCATATCAACCAATCAATGCTCCCGTTTCATTTTGTATAGTGCTCTGAAAAAATGAAAGGGGAACTATGGGCAACAGAGAAAGTATTACACCGAGACAGTTTTCATACATGTCCCCCTCAGAGTCCATTTTAAATAGGTTAGAACTGTCCTGGTGGCATCATGGAGACTTACACAATAGTAGGCAGGTGGTATTAAAATTAAGGCTGATCTGTGTTTGTATATATCCGGATGACCTTGGGAATACATTCTTACATTGTTATTAATCACCAGCAGCACCAATCTAAGTTCAATTAATTCGCTTTCACTGTGCAAGAAGTCATTTTTTGCAGAATATATGTTTAATGCAAATACAAGAATCTATTTCAAGTATAATATGATTGCCTTGGTTTTTTTTGCATTTGTCAAATCCCTGTTATGCAAATCTAAATTGCCTATTGTGAGTCCTTCATTAAAATTTTGTTTAGTTTTATTTGGTTTAGTGTATACAGCAAATAACGATATATAATACATAAGCAACTAATTGAGAAATTATTGTTAAAAATTTTAGAGGCTTTTTCAACTTCCTGGAATAAGTAAACAATGGTGCAAAATAAAAAAATAAAAGAAGTCATGCTCACCTTATCAGACACCTGCAACACCAGTGCCATTGATTCCCTAATCCTTGCTACTCTCTGTTTACCCAGCTCCTTCATTATCAAATTGTCTGAACATGTGATAACTGAATCCAGTCACTGCCCACAGCAGTGACCATAGAGACGTGGATGTGTTACCGCTACAGCCATTGTTTTCCTGCGGCAGTCATGTGCTGATAAGCCACTTTATCACTAAAGGCCAGTTGGAATGGTAGCCTGGTAAGCAAGTAAAAGGGGCTGTACTGCACAATCACCATATAAGATGGTAAAATCCCTGTACAGGCAGCACTAAAATAATAGATACCATAGCAGACACCAGTAGTAAATTTGTGCAACCATTGATCAATGGTTTTAAAAGCCCACAGTGGACGTATCACAGCTGTATCAATGCAACGCTTGGTGCTTAACTCTTAGGCCGTGTTCACATGGCAGTAATTGCAGGAGCAGGACAGGGAGCGGGGCAGGTGACCGGCAGCCCGCCGGCCCCATAGGCATTCATTATTCTCGGCGCGTATACGCCATGAATAATTGACATGTCACTTCTCTCCCCGCTCTCCATATTGTGCGAGCAGAGAGAGGAGACATAATCCATAGTTCTCTATGAGAACTGTGGATTACCGTAATGAATGGGACATATCTCGCACAGTATGGGGCATAGAATGAGCCTGAATCTATGAACCTGTTCTGCTGCGGGTCATAGATTTAGCACTTTCTATCTACTAAGCGACAATTCTGGCTCAGGTAAACCCTTTTTAAAGTGGTCTACCTGTTCCAGCAGTAATGTGCCTGGATTTACCGATAAACCATCATAAATGTTTAGCTACGTATGGTTATAGTGCGCCCTGCCTCCAGAATGCCCCCCCATCTCAGGCGCATTACAAAGCGTTGCAGGCGCTTTATAATGCGCCTAATATTGGAGTGCACCTGGATAAAAATATAGCGAACAGGGCTGCACCAGTTTTTGGACTGAAAAGACTTCTGGCGCAGCCACGTTGCATACATGTCGTCCTAGATGTCTTGATGGAAGTTCACAAAATTGAGGGAAAAGCTTCTGATGGCCTATAGACAGACCAGGAGAATGAGATCCACAGATCTTCAGTTTCTCAATCCACATTCTATGAATTCCTGCTTCCTGTATGAATGCAACCTCAAGACCTCCAGAAGCCAAATAAGGCTGTGTGCTAAGCAAATTTGGGTTTCTTATTACACATCTTGATCAAACTGTATTAGTGGTGGTGGTGGCAGCCATGTAGCACTATGCCTTAAAAGTGGTTTCTCTGAAGTAGCAGCTGGGCTAATGCAGTTTGACGTAGTTGTACATTTTGCTTAGTAGTGGTATATCAATATAAAGCATGTGGATGTGTGGTCCATGTGTCTTTATACAAGGTATATTCATACCTTGCATTTGTTCTAACACTGCCATGATATGTAAATGCAGATAATATATGTGAAAAGGGCTAAATATGTTATATGTACGTCAGTAAAATCAAATTCACTTCCTGTGTTTGCTTCACCTCAAATGTCTGTTCCAAGGACTCAATGAAACCTAAGCCAATGGAAAATTACCAGGTTTGTGCTAAGCCTCAGGGCTAAATAGTTCTCGATGAAATCAGAGGGAGAATGGAAATGTGCTGTAAGCAATTATACAGTTTGCTGTTATTGAAGAAGTAGAGAAGTCATTGGTGAGTTGTAAAGGAAAACTCAGTTCAAAAAAATTGCCCAACGTAATTTTTTAAGGCAGTCAATCACACTCCCCAAACTTATGGATTTTTTTTTTTAAAGTCTTTATTTTTTACAGAATTTAGTAAACAAAACAAAATGGTAGACAAGCAAAAACAACAACTTTTCCAAATATACAAGAGGTAGCATCCATAAACATGTATAATGCAAATCAAACCGCTCCTCCCCACATCATAACAATAGATTGATTCATGTTAAAGTCATGTTTCACCTGTGGGGAATTTCTGTATACATATCCTCATATATACCCGTAAGTGCGGTCCGTAAGCAGAATGCACCTCCACCTTTCATACCCCCAATCCAAAGGCCCACCATACAACCACCACGAGCCCACTCCAAACACACACATTCCTCCATGTCCGAGTCCCTTCCAGTAACGAATTTAGGGCATGTCCTATCCGCCTCTAGACACGGCCTCCAAATAATCCAAAAACCGGTCGCGGATTCCCCCCCTCGACTCAATATGTAAGTTTTTATAGGAGGAGGCAAATTCTGTATTAACAAGTTTCCTCCAGTGAGACATGCGAAACGGGAACTATCGGGCAGGTTTCCAGTTCCAACAATACGGACTTTGTGGCATAAGAAACATCAATGACAATAAAGGCACGCTTGTTTCTAGTATGGCACTAGCTCGTCAACCATGCCCAAAGGCACGTCTGCTTGGCGTGCAAACCCCCCCGTCAACTGGCTCCTCAGGATGATCCATCTAGGAAGCCATGACCTCAGACCAGAAGACACGTACATAATTGGACATTCCCACACCATATGTATCCACGTTTTTTTCCCCGAGCTCTATCTATGCAACACGCTAGTGCACAGGTCATCTGTCAACTAGCCCATCCTCAATCAGGTCGCGGACAACTGCGGGGGTCTAAAATAAATTCTATGCAACCACATTGACCTGAATCAGGTGAGTCTCTGGAGACTAACTACTGTCGCGGTACCTCATGAACACCTCCAACTCCCTCCATGTGATGAGGGTTGAGATCCAAAATATCTGACGCCAATTCCCAAATTGCCTTCCTTCTAAAGGGGACTGATAGGTTTGACGAGTTCTAAGATACATCTATGAAAATGTAGAAACGACCGATTTCCCTAAATTTTGCCCTCCTGAGCAATTTGCTCAAGACTACCAAACCGTTCAAGGTAAGTCCCCCTCTCCCAAACTGCTTGTCTACATCGTGCTGAGTTGGAAATTGCGAAAGTAGTGCCACTCTACAAACCTTCATCCAAACTGCTACTGTGCTGCCATTGTTAGAGGTGTACTGTCGCGATTGGATACTTTCCCTGTCTGTATACTAGATGCGCTAAGGCCTCAAAAGATCCACAAATAGCCGCTTCCAACACCACAGCCGGATTGCCACTGTCGGCCCGAATCCACCATAATGTATGAGAACTGAACTGCAACATGAATATATAAAATTAAAAAAATCTGGTTAACAGTCCAAACCCCCATCACCCCATAATAGGCCTTCAATAGTTGCCCTACTCAATCTCGCGCACCCGCCCCTCCCCAAAGAAAGGAAGACACCAATCTTCTCAAGTGAACTTCAAAATTGTGTCTTAGGTAGAAAATGCCAAGGAGGCTGCCCGTCATAGAGGTACAGGAATTTAGTGTAAGAGCACCAATTTTACAAGCATAAATTTATTCGGCCAATCAAGTTCAAAGGTAATGAGCCCAGGCAGTCTTAGCTTTCTTTGTAGACCTCCTGCATCACCATGTAGACGTTGAATATTCAGGGAGCAACTCCTTATGAAGTTCCGGACCATCAACATATGGAATCTGGATTCCCAAATAATTTAAACCTGTCCAGAGACTCCTAGTTGAACAGTTCTTGGAAAGATCGCTCCCTCCCTGACCCCCGCAGTCTACAAAAACAATAGCAGATTTCGACCAGTATAACGCCGTAGGTCTGAAAAATAACCAAACCGGTCTACTACCTGCAAAAGAGCCTCTAAAGATCTCGGAGTGGTGTTTGCAAAGGTACAGACCAAAAGATGGCATCCCGCATAAAGGGACAGCCTTCTCCGTTCAATCCACCTGATAATCCATCCCTCAATTGAGTAGAATAGTTATTGTATCAGCAATGCGCAATAGCGGCTCCATCACCAAGGAAAAATAAGAGGGGGACAAGGGACATCCCTGCCTCGTGCCCCTACCCAACGCGAAATTGGGAGGATACCCATTTACGATGGGAGGTTCCTAAGAGTAGCACTGGCTTCAAAACATAATTTTACAGAACCACCGAAGAAAATCTGCAGGGAAACCCATAAAGATCTTAAACTGCCTCACATAAAACGCCATTCTCCACTAGAAATCAAATGCTTTTTTCATATCTAAGAAGCTATTAATCTAAATCCAGTGTTATCCTGCCTCATATGCTGGGTAAATTACTGTTATAGTAGTCTTTTTCAAATTTATATCATGGTCTTCCCACATAAACCCTCCCGATTATCTATTCGCCTTCGCCACCCACTGACAAAAATAATGGAGCTTAGGCTATTGCCAAACTATCGCCAGATCTTGAACATCTACATTGATAAGAGAGATAGCCTATAAGAGCTAGCTACCAGACAATCCTTGGTTTCACCCAGCTTATGTATCACTAACTAAGATCAAGTGCCAAACTTGTCTAATCAGAGTAGAGACGTGGCAGAGCCCCTGCGCTCTCGAAAAACTTGCTGAGGAATACAACCAGTCAAGACGGGATGTACAATCCCCACTGTACAATTTATAAACATCTCAGACCGGAAGCCCGTCGGGTCCCAGTAGCTCTTGCAAGTGCCCATGCAATTCCACATCCCTCGTATCTCTTCGCCCCCGTTACAAGGCCCCTTCAAAGGCACTTTCATGCCAGTCTCCGAGATCTTTGGCAGGCAAATGGATTCAAGAAAGCCGACAATTTCAGCGTATGTGCCAAATAAGACCGAGCGAGAATACAGCGAACATAATACTCTACACAACTGGGTTCTAGAATTCCTACCAGGACTTAGTACCAGGACACCTGACTTCACTTTGAATCCCACGCTACTACCAAGTCTGAGGGACTTCCATCTAGCAAAAAGCATAGTGTCCTTCCATTTTTGTCCCCATTCAAGCAAACAGATTTTCTGTCGCTGTGCGACCAGCGGCTTTTTGAGAGAGTAAAGCGGTCAGGGTGAAGGGGAAGTTCCCTCTTCAATCCTCTCAAATCGTGCTCTGCGGTGTTCTGAATCAGGGTGTTAAACATATTCCGATTCATCCTCCGTTTAGTCCTAAGCACTCCAGCTGGTTACTGGTCTCTTAAGCAACCAGCCTCGCTATGTCAGAGCAATGGCATTAATCAAAGCGCCCATTCTGTAACAAGCCTTAAAAGCCTCCCACTCGACCAGTGCGTCCTGAAAGATCCCCCATTTCAATGAGCCCAGTAACTAACCTCAATCACGTGGTCCACTTTTGCTGGATTCTGACTTTCCACTCCACCTTTAAACCAACCAATATTTAATCTCCAACAGTGTTCATAGTTCCGGCCAATTGGCTGGAGGTAAGTCTGATACCACTAGAGGTATCATGGTCTGAGTTTCTCCCTAGGTAAGCGGTTACTCCGCCGTTGACAACCTCACGACAAGAAATCTTTTACTGGCAAAGCAAGATCCCTATGCGAGTACATGCGAAACACGTCATGGCTGAAAACAACAAGAAACAACCTGCCTTCCCTAGAGTGCTTCACACCTCCACACCCTCTACTTAGTGCTGTATGCAATCCTCTGCCATTGTGCAATAGCAGAAACTATGAGTCACATGCGGATACAGTCTATCCAATAGTTTTGGATCCAGATTGTCATTAAAGTCCCCTATTAATAAGCACCGCACCAGGCGTGGTACCGAGGGAGACATATCGACATTGGCCCCAATCTAAGGAACCGGACTATATCGAAGGCGAGAGGACATAAAATCCGGGCCTATAACAGTACTCGACAAGAAGATGGCTTCAGTTCTGAGCATGATAAGAAAGCAAAAACTTCCCCAAGGTGGGTGACAAAGGATGTAAGACGTTCCATTTAACGAAAAGGGGAGACTATATTCCCCACCCACTTCAATGTGGGGGCAGATACCCCTCTTGCATAATTATAGACAACTGATTTGTATTAGGCCAAGCCAACTCGCAAGGACCTCTTCTTAGAGTCAGTACTTTATGCACTCTGAGATGAGTCTCCTGTAGAATTATACCAAATTCAGGTTTAATGCGACTTGTGAGATAATATAAAAAACTAAAAGGAACCTCTTAATCTTCAATTCAAGCCCCCTAGAAAATCCAGGACAGAATCTGTAAAACCTGTCAACTTAGGTTGGGAGGATACAGCATCCCCACCCTACCGTCAGGAAACCCAGGACACCGTATGCTCATTCTCACGGTCCAGTTTTTACTCCCCTGCGCACAAATCTCCCAGCACTGCTTTGTCGACCAAAACACCACATACACGTAACGCAAAAAAACAAAAAACCCAACCTCCAGAATCCAACCCCGCCCACCACTCCCCACACGGCTGAGAGCCTACTTTCCCAAACAGGAATACAGTAAGAAAAAATTCCCATAACTATTAACGTCATATAGAAACTCTCCCTGACCTCTCGTCTCGTTATCGCACCAGTGTTAAGAGGGAAAGACAAAAGGACAGACCCTCATTTAATGAAAGGGGCTAAAAAGAAAACAAAAAGCACCTAAGAGAAGAAAGGTGTGACAAGGGGCACAAAAAGGAGAAAGGGAAAATCATCACAACACTCCCAAAACGACCTTTTCTACCCCGAGCTAACTATCAAACCAGAGGGAATAATATCCAACTGATGAGAGAACCGATAGGTATTCCTATTTCCTCAACGTGGGCTCCTGTAGTCTGTAGTCAGGGAGGAATCAATATATAACAGTCCACCTACCCGAATAGCGTCCCCAACGAGCTGCCTTTGACAAAGTATATATTGGATATATTGTGGTGAGAGCCACATACGAATATCAACAGCAACTATGATGGCTTTATGAGATGGATGTGTAGTTCTAGAAAGCATAGCAGTCAGTCAGAAAAACGTATGCCAAATTGGACTATTTGTAATACCTTCAATTACATCACTGGCCTTGGACATTCTTAAAGACATTCATACAGAACTCGACTCAGGCCTTTAGTCCTAACGGAAAGATTTTGTTACCCCTAACTAGAGTACTGATACTAAAAGTTGAAAGTATATAGCCTGCACTCCATGACAAGCAGCTTGAAAGAGTATTGTGGCGTGCGTTGACGTGTAGAGTGGCCAGCCTCTCCACCCCATGTGGGAAAACCTTAACACAGGAAGGGAATGAATCAAACATCGACACCACATGTGACACCCCATAAACCACTGTTCCCGATAAACAGCAATTTGAAGCAAAAAAAAAAAAAAAGTATCATCTATAAGTCTGTAAAACTCTATTCTTGCATAAATTATAACATTCTTACAATAGTGACACCAAGTACATAACAGATATTGCAGCCGTCGCGCGTGTAGATGCGCACATTGGCATCGACTAGCCCTACCAACTGCAATGCCCCACCAACACTGTAAGTACAGATCTGATACAATTAGTGCAACAAAGTAAAAGTCGAACTGAGCTGGAAAACCACATCGCCGAAGCGCCCAGGACAAACCGCCCATTTGGTCCCTGAAAAGAGTGAAGTTTTTTTACGGCTACTGTCTGCAGTTTGTCCAGAGTGCTGGATAATAGTGGCAATCCATACATCGCGAAAAGCTGCAAACAAACTTATCTCTAAACATAATCAATGGCTACCTGGGCCGCCCTTAAAGTAATGCATGTTTCATGTCCTCTGCGACAGCCTATTACTATGCCAGTCAGTTGGCGAATCCTCCGCGTGGTTGTAAACGAAAAAAAATGGGACTTTAATTCTTGAGGAGTCTTGCACCCGGAGCCGGGGTGGGTAAAACAATAATCAGCAGCCCCAGAGTCTCTAAGATGGGAGCGGCCACAAGACATCGCGAACGCATATTGCACTCCTCATAAGCTTCTGCGAACTTCTGTTGTAAAAAAGATGTGTCATGGTAATACACAATGACAAGCTTGTTATATTAACAATATTAACTTTCTTCCTTTTTTATCACCTGACTGCATGCAGCCAGATAGAATCACGTTTCTACGGTAATTCAGGAACTTTAACTATAAATGCCCTAGCAGGAGAGACCCCTCGGCAGGCCCAAGTGGGTATTTCACGTGTGGGCCCGTTTCAATGACAAAACAGAAGCTAGATTGGTAAAAGGGTCCAAACCTGGCGAAAACAATGGCCTTCCCGCAAATCACCGCCTTGGGGTGGACCCTGTCCGCTCGTCGCTCCCGGAATTGCCCAAATAACGGACATTGTTTTCATTCGTGGACTGGCGATTCTGCTGCATCCCAACTCTCTCTTGAAGGATCATTAATTCTTGATGTGTATAGTGGAGCCCATAGCGCCCCTGATCCGCCGCTCACTATTCTGCGGTTTTCTATGTCTCGCAACCCCCGTCGCGAGGAGGCGTTGCTAGGGTCCTGAAACATCCGGGGCTCGGCCCTTTGTTGTTTTGATTATTCCCTCCGCGCTTAGATTGGTGAACTGCGGATAGTTTTTGTTTACAGAGATGAAAACATTCATGTGTTCCTGTCAAACTAATTTTTCGTGCACAATCCCAACACAGATCCCATCCATTGTGCCTCAAGCAGTCAGCTGTAGATAAAACATCACACAATGACAAATCTTTATCTTTTTCAATAACTTCTAACCTCATATGACAATACCTGAACCTGAAAAGATCACCAAAGTAATCACACCGATAGCATGGACAAATTACCATACAAAGTGAGTTGTGTACTATAAAACACTCCTAACAAAACGCAATGACCGGAAATACTAATTTAAACTACTTAGAGGATCAGAATAAATCTGCCAGACCCCTGACCAGAAACACGAACCGAGCAACCTACCCACTATGTTAGCGACCAGCTGTCTACACAGGTCTACATGATTTTACATAATGACCTAACCGGAGCCCATAAACAGGTGGGCCAAATATGGTGAGAGAATACTAGTTGTATGAAGACATCTGCAGACATATAAGTGATTACCCTGCCTTTTACAGTTAGTAACTCAACCGAGAGACTTTTCTTTTTCTAGTGTTTAGCGAGTTGCGTTCTGAATGTGGCTATCGAGATCGATCAGCGAGGTAGGATCCGAATAGTCGGTTAGTTTACCGCTTTATCAGAATAAGGTTTTTGGTCGAGAATAACTATGAGAAGCACGAATTACATGAGCGATTACCATTACGAAAAGTCCTGAATGGAGAGCAACACAAACTTCATGATTACACCAACAAGGCTGAGAAGCGTGAAATTAAACATCCACAACATTCCAAAATGGATACGTGTCTAAGACAATCTTAGGAACAACAACACTTAGGTTTATAAAAGTTCAACAGATACCTTTCGAATCACGGCTTGTGGTGAATATAGAATTGCTGTTTTTAAAGATTTACGTGCGGATGCTAGAGCGTCAATGAACAAAAGTCTAGAGGTGCAGCAAAAGTCAAAAAAAACAGCGTACTAGTTTTATGTTTTCAGTATAAAGTACACGGTATTTTTTGCCACCGTTAACAACATCACCTGTGGTGGACATAAGAATTAGCTGTTTTAAAAGATTTACGATGGGCGATAGGCTCTGCGTCAGATGACCAAAGCTGGGTGCGCAAAAGTCAAAAAACTAACGTATCTGTTATGTTTTTCGTGTATAAATACCTACGTAATTTAATTTGTGCACCTGTTATTCTAATCACTTTCTCTGGTCTCTGAGTACTATAAGAAATTGCTGGTTTTAAAGATTTTACGTAGGAAGCTTCGAGTCAATGAACAAAGCGTGTGTTGCAGCAAAAAGATCAAAAAACACGTATCTGTTATGTTTTGTATAATAATTACGGTTATTTTTTTGACACCTTTCAATTCACCCTAGTGGTGTGAATATAGAATAGCTGCGTTTTCAAGTATTTATACGTTTGAGGATGCTCTCAATTGCGAACGAATGCTTGGCGGAACTATTGCTTCAAAAGATTCTCAAAAAAACACGATAAGCGAGTTATCGGTTTTCGTATGATACAACGGTTATATTTTGGCAACATAAGCAACCTGTGCTTGACATACAAGATTATGGCATGGAGTTATTAATTTAAACTGGGTCCAATGATAGCTATATGAGTCAACCATCACAGGGTGGTACATAGGGTTGAAAAAAAAAAATGAACCACCAAATACTGAAAAATGTATTACTATATAAGTAAACGTTGGGCGCTTTTGGTCTGCACCTAACGAAGAGAGAAGAACGCCTATGCAAGTTACGAAGAAATTGTATAGGAAAATAGATCAGTTGATTCCAATGATACGATCAGTGCTGGCCCAATATTCCAAGGAAATGAATATCAATAGCAGAACTGTTAATAAGAAGATATTCTGCACAGCTACAATGAGCTTACACTAATAGTCTTGGTATGAAACATTTTTATGCCAGTGTACTTCTATAGAATGAGCTTGCTGTGGTCTCGCTCCGCGGGCCCCCCCCCTTGACTTCCCCCCGGCCGTGAAAATTATACATGTGAGCGTAGTATGCAGCTTAAAAACTCTCTAATCAAGACGTACATAAAATCTTACAGACTCTCAAATATAAAGACTAAATTTGGGAAAGGATGCACAGGCTATATAGAAAGGTTCTCTGTGCAGAACATGAGATACTAATAATCGCTTAGCTGTTTGAGGCGTCCACGAGGCATGAGAGCGAGCAGGATCGTATCCACCCTACTGATTACGCTGATAATGACACACTGCGGAGGCATTAACAAGTAGAAAACGCTGTTCTGATGTATACAAACGTAGGTAACATGGTGAATATTTATTCCAACCAATCGCAAACCATGCACATCACAGATCCATGATGTTACGCACAACACAATCTTCAACCCTGCACTATTCTTTTAAGTCGTGATGTTCCATGCGCAAGCAAAAATACAGGAAGCGCGCGAAAAAGGCCGCGATCTTAATAGATGATGCTACTATTATTTTAACCTTAATTATCGCATGACATCTGGCGAATGATTTATCGATACACCAGAGAGTAAAAGAACTAGCACGAATTATTCAACTTTGTCGATAAAGAATGCTGCATCCAAAAACATCAACTAGGTCCTTTCTGATCAGCCATCGTTCACTTTCCACTTTCCCTTTTCCTTCTCCATCCGGGTACACACCCTTCAATGCTGGAATATGGCTCCCGGTCACAATAGCGTTCCTCCCTTGTAGGATTCTGGACACAAATAATCTAGAATCCTCAAACATATCCCAAGCAACTCATGCCTTAATATTTAGGTAAGCAGTCGCCCGTCAGTTAGGTATATTAGGGGCATCTGAAGCCGTATATGGGGCACAGGTCAGGTAATAATGGGGCCACTCAAAATAAAGGCAGGTATAGTGGAGGGGGCCACAGGGCAGGTCATAATGGGTATGGAGCCACAGGGGAGCATAGTATAAGGGCGGGCACTATTGTGAGGTGGGCATTGACAATTAAGGGGCACTGAGCATAGATAGGAGAGCAGCGTGCGGCAGGGTATAATAAGAGTCACTAGCGGGCATGTAATAAAGGGCACATAGAGGCAAGTATATGAGAGGCCACAGGCATGATATATGAGGGGGATAGGAGGGCGTGCACAAGGCAGGTATAGAGGGATGGCCACGAAGAGCAGTATATGGGGGAGGCCACAGGCACGGTATATAGTGTCAATTTTGAGTCAGTAATATGGGGGGCACTAGGGGCAGTAATAGTAATAGGGCCATGCAAAGGCAGGTATAAGGGGGTCCAAATGGCAGTACATAGGGTGCACAGGTCAAGTATATGAGGGCCACAGGCAGGTATATGAGGGTCCAAGTGGGAGGCAGTATATGTGGTGCAACTGGAGTGACAGTATAATGTGGGGGGGCCACGAAGCAGTGTAGATAAAGGGCACTTGAGGGCAAGTATATGGGGGCAATAGATGTGCAGTATATGGGGGCGTCCACCAGGGCAGGTATAAGATGGTGGGCAGCAGGCGATGGAGTATATGGGGGGCATCAGACAGAGTTTTATAAGGCGGCAAAAAAAGGGCATGGTACATACGATTGGCAGCATCGGGGCATCATATGGGAGCCACAGGTCAAGGAGATATGTGGTGGCCACAGGCTGGCGGGTAATAATGGGGGCACGGGCATTGAATTATGGGGTGTGTCACAGGCGAGTATAATGCGGAAGGCCACAAGTCAGGAATAAAAGGAGCACAGGCAGCGATAATGGCGGCCACAGGTCCCAGGGCATTATAATGGGAGGCAGCGCTGCAGTCTATATAGGTGTGAGTGCCACAGACAGTGGATATGGGGGCCACAGGAACAGCATATTGGGGGCCACAAGGCAGGTCATGTATAGTGGGCAGCAGAGGTGACGAGGTGAAAGGAGGAGGCCACATGTATGTGTTGGCAGCATATGGGGGGCCACATGTGTTTAGATCAGGGCAATATATAGAGGGTCACAAAGCGGATTAATAAATGGTGCAAGGCACAGGCGCAAGGAGCATAATGGGGGTCGTGCGCACAGTCAAGTATATTGGTGTTGGCACAGTGCATGTAATATTGGGGCACAAGTGCAGAGGATATGGGGGCACAGCCGTTATCAATTGGGTGAGCAACAGGCCGTATATGAGAGTGGGGGTCAAACATGGTTCAGGTATATGCGAGGACGAACAGGCAAGGCATTAATAGGGTGCAACAGGGCATATATAGGGGGGGCCCAGAACAGGAGATATGGTGAGTGCCATACAGGCAGCATATGGGGGGCCACAGGAGCAATGAAGCATTATAGGGGGCACAGGCAAAGGATAAGCGTGGTCCATCATGGATGTTACATTAGCATCACTTTGCCAAAGGAGCCGTACACATCATAAGTGGGCTAGCGTGGGAGCAAAGACCTCTGCGCTTCGGGGTAGGGGCGCTGTCTATCGCGAGCGCTTGCTTGGTGAGCAGGCCATCAATAAATTTTCTCTATTGTTTTTAGATAGTTTATTATTTAAAAGCGTACTCTCACTCGAGAGTCTGGACATATCTACATTGTGGATGCCATTATGATTTTGAAATCACAATCTGGATGCACTTTTATGAGTTATCGAGCAGGTGGTTCATTCATATGCGAAGGTGTATATTATCATCTATTATCTTTTCCAAATCACATTTCGGAGATCACTGGTAGATCGAAATACTATATTCTAACACGTAAGTAAAGTTATTATATATGTTATTATATTATTAGATACGATCTATATATAAATAAGAATAGATGTTTATTATATATATATCTCAGATGATGTTTTAATATTATCGTGAGAAAAAGTCTGTATGGGATGATATTATTGTGCGAACTGTGAGAGAACACATATAATTTATTTATTCATATGCAAGGTGAATTAGATACGCACATTTGCAGTTTTTTGTTTTCTGTTAAGCATGAAGGATCAGCAAGAGCGAGCAAATCAAATTGTGTTATGTGATGTATATGTATTGAGCGTCTCATGGATCTAAAAGAAGGACTTTTTTTATGGTGTAAAATTAGCGTATGTGATTTAAATAAGATCTATACTTTTTTATTACGTAATAATGTCGTGCGAGGATATAAATTAAAATTGAACACTTTAATGCTTGAATATGTGTTAACTAGTTTGTTTATTGCTCTTATCTAACAGTAGTTTGGGGTATTTGGTTATATTTTTTTAAGAAATGTAGTCGAGGTCTAACATTTTTAATGATCACTATTATTGCAGATGGTAAGATTTGTGATTGTAACACGATATATTCGTCTAGTAGTGTTTAATTGTTTTACTTATGAGAGTTACACATGATATGGCGTCTAGTTTGGTTTGGAGGAATTATCACCTTTTTCTTTATGTGTCAGGGTCGGCTTGATTTAGAGTCTGGAGTTCACACTTAAGTGTTGATGTGGTTTGATGGAAACAATGATTAGTTGGATGAAAAAGTAGATGTAGGAGAAAAGGTTATATCTTTATTTAAGATGATTAAGTTGGTAAGAGAGACACAGAATGGTAGAGTGTTGTTAAGAGGGTCAGGATTATTTGAAACAATTATAAATAAAGAGATCATGAGTGAGAGTAGAGAGTGATTAAAGAGCAAAGTGGACGCGAAGATTTATGGATTATTGATTGAAGATTCGACACAGGGTGTGCTTTAGTGAGTGAACTATATTAAATCTAGTGGATGAAGTTTAGCACATTGTTTATGTGCGGAGTATAGGATGTGTTATGTATTTATATTGTTGTAGTAGAGATAATCAAGTTTTGTGAACTAAGAATAGGAGCGTCATGATCTTAGTATCCTTAAGATAAGTAATGTTGGAAGATATAGTTGCAAGTTCTTTTAGATATACATAGTTTACTGTGTGAGCATTCTTAGTTAAGAGAGTGAGATGGTCGAGGGTATGAGTGTGTGCTGTGTGCATGTGTTTAAAGAGGGTAGGAGTAATCAAGAGTATAGATGATAGATATGTTTATGTTGGTTTTTTCGACGACAGTTAAACACTTGTTAGAATGAGGATTCATTTATATTAGAGAGTATAGTCAGGTGATTATAATTAACACTAGAAACAAGATATTTCTAGTCTAGAGCGAGAAGAGAGTAGAATGTAGGGTAGAGAGAGCTCGTCGGGATGTATTATAGGGGTTTAGATGACTATCAGTATGGTAGAGGTGTTATTAGTTTTATTAGGGTGTTTATACAGGAGTGGGATTTGAGGTGTGAAGGATATAATTGGGTTAAGGGTGATTAATGATCTATCTAGTGATTGTAAGTAATGATTTTATTATCAAATTTGTGACATATTCTTCTATTATATTAGTTGAGAAGACAGAGGAGGGAATAAGTGTATTTGTGGAGAGTATTCTAGTGAGGTAGGGAGGATGATTTTGACTGGTGTAGATCAGTTTTATTGGTGATTAGGTAGGGGGAATTATAGTATTTATTACATCTTTAAATTAGATATCAGTTGAACTAGTGGGATTTAAAGGGTGTAACTGACGTGGACAAGTATATATGAATTGAGTTCAAAGTGTATTTATGATATAATCTCGTGGCTGATAGTGGGAGATATAATATTTGGGAAACATACACATTAAAGGTGGGTTTGTTCATTGAGACATTTGGTAGGTTTGTGGGTTGATTGAGAGAAGAAACTGAGTATTAATTTTTTATATGATAAAAGATATGAGTTGGTGAGGATTAAGTGGATTGGTATTTCTTCTCTGGTGGTAGGGATATACAAATGTATCTGGATTAAGAGAGCGGCGAGGGTATTAACAAGTCTCTCACAAAGCTGTGTAGTTGAGCTCGGTAATTTAGCTTGAAAATAGTTTATATCACTGTGTTATTTATTGATCTATATCTAGAGTCTTAGGTAGGTATAATGATATTTTAAAAATATGAAGTGTAATGATGTTAATTTCATATCAAGTGAGACACATATGAAATATAGGTTGATAGTATGAGTCTATGCTGAGTTATGGATAATCAAAGGATTATAAGAGCACACGTGTGGTTTGTTAGAATTGTGTTCTTAGTTGGAGAATTATATGTCTCTTTCTATCTAGAAATCTTTATGGGGATCTCATATTAATTATGAGAGATTTAGATGCTTTATATTAGCGTGAGAATACTGATCTCTTTGATTGTTTAAGATTGTATAATGTTGCAGTCTCTAGACAGATGTATAGTATAGTTATGTAGAGGGCTTAAGTTAGGATTATTCGGATCTGTTGTTATAGTTTTATTGGGTATAATAGATTTGAGGCGGAAGACGAGTAGAGGAGGTTAAAGTAAAGGCATTTGAATTTAAGATGTTTATTGGTGTACATACTCAGTTTATGGGTATCAGTTTGTATATGTGGATTTTTGTGGTAATATTGTATTTTGGAGTGTATTTTTTGTAATATTTGTATTGTATAGTGGGAAATATGATGTTGATATGTGATTAATGATTGTTGGTATGGAGTGATTATTATGTGTAATATTGATATTGTATTTTGGGGTAGGAGAAGGTGCATAAGAATGATGTAATGTTCAAAAGACTATGTGAGGTACAGCAGCAGCAGCAAGGTCATATCATATGGCACAATTGTAAGGCTCGATGGCAAAACACTAGTAGCCACAAATGGCACAAATGACATATGTGAGTCACGGCAAGCCAGCAGCCATAAGTCAGACAGAATGGCACAATGCGAGAACTAGATTCTCGAGGTGGCAAAAACAGTGTAAGGCCACACAGCAGGTGGCAACAATGACCTACTTTTTGGAGGTCCTCACGGCAGCAGCAGCATAGGTAAGAACAGTGGCACAATGACACAATACTGGTAGGGAAGGCGCGCAAAAAGCAGAATAGGCCAATCAGAGTGTCACAATGACTAGAACAGTTGAATGTGCACGGTCAAGACAGAACAAAAATGGAGAGGTCAGACAGTAGGCACAAATGACATTACATGCAGAGTGGAAGTAAATAAAAACATGGAGTAGGCCAACAGAGATTGAGCACACAACATTGTCCAGAAGAGTGGGAGAAGGCGTGAACGAGCGTAGCAGTGAGCAAAAACAGCATGAGTCAGAGAGTGGCCCAATGACCCACAGTGTGTGGAGGTCAACGGCATGGCTAGATCAGCATGAGGCGTCAGACAGTGGCAGCAATGAAACATTCTGGAGGAGGAGACAGAAAAGCAAGGAGTTAACAGAGAATCCACAGAGGGTAGGCGACAAGAAAGATGAGTGGCAGGTGACAAGGCGGCAGGAGCAATTCAGCATGAGGTGCAGGAGAGTGGTACACAATGACGACAGTAGGTATGGAGGTCAACGTGGCATGCCGATCACCTGGACCAGGTCACCAGGTGGACAACAAATGTTAGTGACATTTTCTAGGAAGTGAGATGGGCAAAACAAGGAATAGGCCGAACCGAGTGGCAACAAATGAGCATAGTGTGATAGCGCGTCAGGGAATGTGCCAGATCATGCAAGCACTGAGGTTCAGACAGTGCAACAACTGCACATTCTCTGGAGGTGGCAAAGAAAAAACAGAGTAGGCACAAGAGTGTGCACAAGTAGATCAGAGTGCGGAAGGCTTGCTGGGCTAGACGCAGCATCATGAGGTCAGGACAGTGGCGACAAATGACTGTTTCATGTGAGGTGTTATGCACTAAGAAGATCAGGAGTAAGGCACACAAGAATGTGGCATACAATAGAAGACAGAAGTGCGGTAAGAATGTTGATGGGTGTCGTGCGGCAGCAGTCAGGCAGATGAGGTCTCAGATGCGCAGTTATGGCACCATTTTCGACATATCTGGAGGCGGCATAAAAACAGGAGTAGGGCCACAGAGTGGCACAATGACACGAAAGTGTTGGACAGGCTTCGGCAGGCAGCCTACTAGACCAGCAGCAAATAGATGTCAGCAGTGCATACAGATAGACATAGTCGGGAGGTGGAGCAAAACCGTAGTAGGTGTGCCACAGAGTGGCACAATTGAACAGAGGTGTGGAGTTTACGGTGGCTAGCCACTAGGCATTTCAGCATCAGATGTCAGAGAGTGTGGTCACGAAATCTAGAGACATTCAGGAGGTTGGCAAAAAACAGATTAGGCCAAAAGAGTTGGCACAATGAGCATAGTTGGAGAGTCACTGCAAGCAGCAGACAATGAGGTTCAAGACAGAGGCACATATGACATTCGTGGAAGGTGGGCACAACAACAGGAAGTAGGACCACAGAGAGGACAGCCAATGATCGCGATGCGGGATGGTGAGGCGCGCGGTCAGCAGGCAGCATGAGGTTCATAGAGAAGATGGCACCATATAGACCATCGTGAGGAGGCGCAATGAACAAGGGTGAGTAGTAATGCCCAAGCAGAGTGAGTAGAAGTGTGCAAGGAACTACACTCTCACCGAATGAAAAGATAGCGGCGACAGAGTATCCTCCATACACAAACTGTACTCCTAATCATAATATCAGAGTCTCCTACCTGATGCGCTAGCGGAGATAATTCGTAACTATACTGATACTCACATACTATGTAATCATAATTACAAAGGTTGAATTATAGTATAAAACATAAATACAATCCAGCAATAATGTTAAGATTGCGATGCTCGAAGCGTAGTGAGATATTGTGGGATAATTGTATTTTTTGGTGGGAAGGGGCTGATCATAAGGATTATGTGGCAATTATGAATTGATGGAGTGGAAAAATATGAGTAAGCCACGAGTGGATCAATGACAGAGATGTGAAGTAACGGCGCAGGGGGAGCCAACAGCATGGGTCAGAGAGTGGCACAATGACACAGTGTGAGGTAGGGCAGCAGCAGCATGAGAGTTCAGGCAGATGCACAATGACATTCTGGAGGAGTGGCAAATAAAATCGGAAAGTAGGCCACTGAGTGTCACAATGACACAGTGTGGAGGTCACGGCAGCAGCAGCGTGAGGTCAAGACAGTGGCACAATGACATCGGGAGGTGGCAAAAAACAGGAGTAGCCCATAGAGTGGCACAATGACAGAGAGTGGAATGACCGGCGGCTGAGCAACAGCATGAGGAGTCAGGAGAGGTGGCACATTGACACAGTGAGGAGTCACGGCAGCAGCAGCAATGAGGTCAGACAGGTGGGACAATTGAAATTAATGAGGTGGCAAAAACTGGAGTAGCCAACAGAGTGGCACAATGACACAGAGTGGAGAGGTCACTAGCAGGGCAGCAGTAAGAGGTCAGACAGTGGCACGAATGACAATCTGAGAGTGGCAAAAACAGAATAGGCCACAGATTGGCCCAATGACACAGTTTGGAGGTCACGGCAGCAGCTCATGCGAGTTCCTTTCAAGACAGTGGCACAATGACATCCTGGAGGTGGCAAAAACTGGAGTAGGCCACAGAGTGGCACAATGACACAGTGTGGAGGTCACAGGGAGGCAGCAACGATGAGGTCAGACAGGTGCACAATGACATTCTGAGGCGTGAGCAAAAAAAGGGTAGGCCCACAGAGGTGGCACAATGACAAGAGAGTGGAGGTGACGGAGGCAGGAGCAACAGCATGAGGTCAGAGAGATGGAGCAACAATGACCACAGTGTGATGTCCATCGGCGAACAGCGAGCATAGAGGTCATAAAGTGGCAACAATGGAACAGAGTAGTATGGGAGGTGGGTGCAAACCCATCCCTGGTAAAGATGGTTGGTGCAGATGGATAAAAACTGGTCGAGCACAATGTGTTGTGTCATCAGGAGCGGGTGTTCAGCATCAGAATATGGCTGAGGCATGTATGTTTGTAAGCCCAGACTCCTATTCACACAGTTTGGTGAGGAGTCATTGCTGATGTAGTCTGACGCCAAGGCATTGGTGTGTGGGAAATCCTGGCCGATCCACGCCGTGATTTCTTTCTCTTGACAAAGGTCAGTCCATTCCACTCTTTCCTGTGGACAAGCGGATTACTCAATGGGGTAATGATTGGCCCCCCCGCCTGCAACAGAACACTCCCGCTCTGACTGCCCACACTACTATGCCGGGCAGGACAGCTTGCTCCACTTCTAACTCGGCAAGTTGCTGCCACACATCCAGTATGTACTGCCCAGATAGTCCAGCCGGGATCTTCAACTGGGGGTGGCAGAGTGCTGGTCCAAGTAAAGCACCAACTGTTTGGTTCAGGTCTGCTCCAGGTCCTGCTGCTGCTGAGCTGGTGACTGTGCCCTCCTCACTAGGGCTGTTAAGGAAGCTGCTCAACAGTGACTCCACTAGGTTGCTGCTGAGGAGCTGGTACTGCTTCCTAACCACACCCGCCCCCACAACCTTCCTCCCAGCAGGACACGCGGCTGTTAGGTACACTTAGTGCTGAAGAAACCCCCCGGTTCGACTGTCCAGAGGAGGGTGACGATGACATATATTTGTAGCACAAGGCAGCGGCCAACTTGACGTACGAGAGTATTTCCCCTATAGATTTGAGTTTTGTCCTGCCTCTCGAATAGCTTGAAAAATTCTCCCCCATTTTGGACCGTACGAGGTCCAATAGTGGTGAGCAGAAGTCAATCCCTCTGACCGGATGCAGACCTATTCGGAACTGTCACTAGCCAAGTGCAGAATCAGACAGGCTGCGGGCCTCCATGCAACGAAGTGAACACTCTATTCCGAGGGCTGCCCTGCCATCCATCACCGACTGTAGTACTGCCTACGGTGCTTGGCGCGGGTCATCTTGCCTCGTCTTCCTCTATTTCCATCTACCAATCCAATCCAGCTCGCGCCTGCGTCCTCCTCTCTTGTCACCTTAGGTACAAAATCCACTCATTTCAATCCATGAAAAATGCTTCTGCTCCCATGTCCTCCTCCACCTCCAATATCAGTCCCCACCAGACTCATGTGGCCCGCGAGATGTAAGTCGCCACGTCCTCAGTCCCTGCCCAGACAATATTTTAATCTTCACACTCTTCCAGGACTAGACAATCGCAATTGAATTGACATTATTCATCACCGTAGTCCAGGCGACTGACAAATAACAATCGCCTCCACGAAGTGGCGCTCATAACAAACGGCTAGGTGTCACCAGCATAGAGCTGCCACTAGGCTGACATTCAAAGTTCTTACACAGGGCGTACTCCGTCCGCCTAATCAACAAAAAATCGTTAATGAACTTTCTCGTTTCTCATACAGTCGGTTTCAACATGTGCAGGCTGGAATTACGCAAACGGGTGGAAACATCGCATATCAGATTGTGTTGGGTGGAGGACCGTTCTGCCAGCTGCAACTCGAGGAGGGTAGTTCCTTGGCTTGTAAGTAATGGATGAGAAGTGCATGCACAGTTTCCTACCCTTTTCAGAATCGTCTGAAGATCGGTGGAAGACTTCAGGAACCTTATTTCACAACCATATTGAACACGTCGCTATGCAGGGCGTTAATTGGAACCATCCCTCCTCGTGCATGCGCGGATACCAATGTTTCCTACCCATTTGTCCGTCACCATGGTTCCGATTTGCAGTTGGCGTGGAGAAAGCCACACATCACTTTCTTGCTGAAAGAACGTGGGAGCAGTTTCCTCCCCTGTGTGAACTTCGATCGCCGAGGCAAGCAAGGTGAAAGAACTAGCTAGACAAAACGCTGTGCCCCTACCACGATGTGGTATGATGGAGCAGTACTTGTGTATGCTGAGATGGTGTGGGGGTGAAGATGAGGTAGGACATTGCTCAGGAAGCCGCAGTTTGACAACGTGGAGGGAGAGAGCGCCGCTCCTGTCCAAGGTTGTTGGTGTGCCTGGGCAGGAAACCAGATTCACCCAATTGGGCGTAAAGGGGAAAACGATGTACTGGCCTGAACCGGTATTTGACAGCTCCATGACGTCCGCTGCATGCCAATGCCACATGGAACGAAACCGATAAGCTCAAGGACTGGCCCACCTTCTGTTCTAACATATTTATGAAGTAGCTGGTACTCCGGGCCTTTTTAGGAAGATAAATTATACGGCTTTGGAACTCACCATCTCGGCTCGGCAAGCAAGCCATAAGTTTCTCCTCGAATGGGTGCAGAGTCCAACCATATTGAAAGGGAGGACTGGCAGTACCACACAACTGTGGTCAGTGAGCACGGTCAGCTTCTGCCACCTTAGGATGGTTGGACGCATACTCTTTTCTCTCTTGAAATCGCCTCGCTGAACAATTTCTGAGTAATCTGGCGACATAGATATGCAGGAGCAGAGCATCTCATCTGGGACTGGGGAGATGATTGGCAAAGTAGTGAAGAAACAGCGTCACTTCTGCAGAGGTGTGTATGGAGCCTTGGACATGGCTGCAATGGCATTCATTGCCACTGGGGCGCTGCTGGCTGTGCTGTTCTGCGCAGCAGATGACCACCACATCTGAGCCACGTTCTTTCTTCTTCTTCCCAGGCCACCGGAGTGGTGAGCAAGCTGCATGTGTTGACTGCAGGGCCGTGGGTGCTCAACATTAGTCTCCCGGGCCAAACGCTTCACTTTCTGCCTACAGATTCTACATATACCCGATAATTTCGGTCTTCCTCCGGGTCTATAGCAAAGAACTGCTGCCACACCGTCCGAGTATCCTGATTTGGGCTGCCAAAACGCTCCTGCACTGGTTGATTAACAACCGCCGCTGTGCCTCGCTGATCCCCTGTGCGCGAACTACTTTCTTCGGACCTGCGGAAGCGGGTTCTTTTTTTACCCGGTGGCTCTTGGCTCCCGACCTCACTCTTGCTTGACTGAGATCCCTGCTGACTCCGGGCCACACAACCCACTTGCTGGTCTCGCCGCTGCCATAACAGACAAGCTTGACGACCTCTTCTCACCTGATCGATGATGAAGCCCTTGCTCACCCGGGCTCCAAGGTGCGTCGGCTACTCATCATTCTATTTGTGAGGTTTCATCGTCACTGCTGTTCCCCTCAATCACCACAACCGGTCTTGGTATGCCAGAGGCTCGACCCCCCTCACAACACTGACCTCCCATGCCACTCTCCACATCTACACTTTTCCCGCCTACTGCAAGAAGCAGGGGATATTGCCCCTATATCTTCGCTGCCAAGTAAGTCTGCTGACTGCCCTCACTCTAAATTGTTCATCCTCGCTATATAGTGGAGCTGACCCAGACTTCTAATAGAAGGATCTCTGGCTGAGGCGAACCGGATGGGACAAGAGGCGGATTGAGGAACAGGTGGAGGCCGCGCTGACGCCACTCCCGGTCCATTGCCAACCTAATGGGTGTGTCTGACGTTACCCACCGACTCGTGTGGCTGGGGTTGTCAGAATGTCATCTGGGAGGAAAGTGGATGACCCTATGTCAACCATCAAGAAGCCCTCGGTTAGCCTGTTAGCACAATCGTCCCTAGATGACAAGAGCGGGCAGTGTGTGGCCTCAGGCACCGAGGATGAACCCCTGTCTCACGACCCCGTTGCCTGAGCTGCGACCGTGGGCCTGCTCCAGGAATGTTTGTGCCACTGCCGACTCGCAGGTGAAGAAGCCTCCTAACCTCTCCTAACTGTCATACGGTTTGAGGTTCGTAAAAATGTAAGCAGACACTGTGTTTAGATGAAGAAATCTGTATATGATAATATACACAGACCCTGTATTTGACTGCAAATGAAACCAAGTAACAAGCTTGGGTAACCCTTTGGATAATAAATAGTGATCCAACAAATGGCCGATGAAAAATTTACTTGTATTGTGTCTTTTCTAAAAGCACCTGTGAGTATTTTAACTAGAATGTATAAAAGCACAAACAGGGCTTAATTATACCTTCGGCATATGGGAAAATAATGGCTACGTGGCAAAAACTTGCTTCTTTGGGCGTGTGAAGAAAGAATGTCGCTTATATAGTGACCACAACAGCAAAGGCAATGCTTAAATTACCCCTGGATATAAAATTTAGTCATTGCAAAATGAATTTGAGCAATATTCCAAAAACTACCACAGCTTTGTTGCGTGTTTACACTGGCGTGTAAATTAATACAGGGTACACATACAAGGAGTAAATAACATGTCTAATCCTTCGGTTTAACTGAATTATGCAACAGATGCTGGAACAATGTCTATTTTGGTTATGAGAGGAGATCGGTGAGAAAAAAGGACGAGGATTTTCTTTTAGTGACCATAACAGCCAGAGACAACTCTTAATTTAACCCTGGATGTAAATGCGAGAGTCGCGAAAAGAAATGAGCAACCAAAAACTACTGCAGCTTTGTCATAGCGTGTTACAATGCGTTGTATTTTATGGTACACAAAAAGAGAAGAAGACTATGTAATTAACCGTCGGTTATTAATTATGCTACAGGAACAAATGTATTTTGTTGGCGGCGTGAAAATAGACTTTTCTTTTTAGTTCACCAACAACAGCAGAACAACGCTTTAGATAACCCCTGGATGTACAATTGCGCAAAAATAATTGGACAGTCAACCAAAAGACTACCAGCTTTGTAGCGTGTTATCATGCGCGGTGGTATTTACATACGCTACAGCAAAAAGATGAAAAACTTGTAATTAAACCTCGGTTAAGAATATATGGCTACAGAAAAATGTCTGTTTTTTGGCGGTGAAAAAGACGTCCTATCTATTTATAGTTCACCACAACAGCAGAACAACAACTTAAATAACCCCTGGAATGTAAATGTGCACAAAAGAATTGAGTCAAAGCCAAAATGAATGAGGTGTATTTGTATTGTAAAAACACTGTTTTCTTTAAATTGAATACAACAGAAAGCAGTCATAGAATAACCCCTTGGATAGTCAATGGTGCAGTGAGCAGATATCGTAAAAGTATATGCAGCTGCCTTGGACGCACATCTGGACTTCAGTTCCAAACCCCACAAAATCAGAATTTAGAACTTAAGAGAAGCAGTCCATCTGAGTACAAGCATGTGACCCCTCCCCAAAAATCGCTGTATAAAAAATGAGTTCTTTTAGTAAGAGATATCTTACAGCCGTGGCAGCACCTTCGCTAATCAGTACATGTGGAGAGCATATGAGACTCCCAGCGTCGCGCCCGAACTTATATAGTGCGGTGACGATCACCAGAAACCCGCCGGTCCTCTGATTGCTTCATCTCTGCACATGGCAGTGTAGGCTTATTCCTTCTTCCTCCCAGAGTTCATTTTGCCCATGTGATGCCATGTGCTCGCACCATTTTATCAATCAAAAGCACACTTCGTTCACCCGAAGACCTCCCAAACTTCGGAACATTAGTGTCAGAACCGAAGTTTTCCTTCCTGAAATTCTAAATGAATTCCACTTCGTTAGAATCAATTCGCCCATCTTTAGTAGTAACATTATTTCTAACATTGGCAGAAGAAATTTGGATCAGGCCGAAACGGCACAACATTATCCCGGATTGTCACTCATAACAGATTGGCTATAAATATTATATACATTACAAGCTACTGCACTTTCAGTATCTAGCTATGGAGCAAATACCATACTTGGAACAGATTGCTGGGGACTTTAGGTGCTGGGTCAGCTCTTCTGACATAGGTGTGGCTCCTAGAAAAAGATAGGTACACTATGCTAACAAAATATTTCCTACTGATACAGGCTATGCTTCAGAGGAAGCTACAAAAATCTTTTGTTGTGAGGGTGTTATCTGAAGACCTCAGACAGACTTTCTTAGTACTTTGTGTACTGCTACTTTTATAAGTATGCTAAAACAAATTTCCTGCTTTGATATTGGGGCTATCTCACACTGTGTGTGATGTGATTTGCTTTCTCCCACAGTATTCCTTCCACATTTTTAACTCTGTAGAAAGGTGAAGTGCAAATTTCTGTATTTATTCTTTGTAAGCAGCTTTGAGATTGGAATCAGAGATTTACTTTTTGTCTAAGTTTTGATGCATTTTTTTTGTTTAAGTCCAAAGCTGGATCCATTAAGATTAAAAAGTAAAACTACAAATGAAATACTGTTTTGGTTTTTTCCTATTATGTATATCAACTTTGTGTCATGTTTGGCTGAAAAACTGCATCAAAACAGCATGTAGGATTGCAGTTTTTAGGGTAGGAATAAACAGTGGCTGCAGCGGCGCCATGGTGCGATCGAGAAAACTAAAAATCTATGCTAAAGCCAATGGCTGCACAAGTTTGCTGGTCTCTTGAGCAACTATGAGCTATCACACAGAGGGTGGGGTTCGTGGTCACGCTATGGCCAGATCACACCCAGGCCATTGGTTCCTATCCCATAGGAAATCTGTCAGTTTTTTGCCCTCCTTAAACTATTTTTGCCACTATCTAGAGGGTAATGGCTGCTTAGGAAGGGTCAAACACTTATGGGTTCCCTTTATTCTGAAAATTGGTCCAATGGTTCATTCTTTAATCTGAAAGTTGGTCCACTGGTTCATTTATGTATTTTTAACTGTATGATATCATGATGAGAATAAACATGTGGCTTAGGTAATATTTGTAGGTGTATGCTCGTATTGACTGTGTATTGACTGGTTGATTGCAATTGTAGGGTTTTAAAGGAGTTATCTACCCTTTGAAAAATATATTGAAGTCCAACAAGAGTCATAAAATTATAGAGCAAAGTGTACCCAACTTACAATTGCCTGGCAATCCAGCTTAGAAGTCCTAGCAAGAGTTCTGCTTTTCACTTACTGGCAGCTGGCATGTGACCGATGTGGCCTACTACTGGCATCATAGATTAGCAATGGAAGCCATGAAGACAAAAGAACAGAAGGACACCAAAGAAGCCATTTATTAGTTACAGTGGTCACTTGCCAACGACTAGTAAACAATGAAGTGCCTGATGGAGCTTGTGTACTGGATTGCTAGAAAATTTAAACGATAAATACCCTTTGTTGTGTTATTTTTGGCTGGGCTTAATGGGGCTTTGCCATCACTATAAGAATGGGGAGATGGGTGCGCTTGTGCATTTCTCCGCATTCATTTATAAGGGAGTTCTAGCTATAGTTGAACAAGTATGCTTGGCTACATTTAGAACTTCCATAGACATAAATGGGAGAGAACTGTGCAAGCTACAAATGAGCCTCAGAAAAGATTTTGCCAGATGGCAAAACCTTGCCAAGTGGTGTAAACAGAACCTAACATATACAACCAAGTAATCTTTTTTTTTATCTTTCATTGTAGGAAAACAATATAGTGGGGTAGCATACAGCCCAATGGTAAGCAATGTTGTCTAGCATCTGTGGAGTCCTGGGTTTGACTCTCTATGTTCTCCATGACTTTGCTTACCTTTGTTTGGGTACCATATTCCAAAATCATACTGATAGGTTAATTGGTTTCTTATTGGATTGGCTGTAGTGTATATCTGAGTTTGAGTATTGACAGTTGTTCTTGAAAGTTTGTAATCCCTTTGGAATGTTTCAAATTTCTGCATTTGACCTAAAACTACATCAGATTTTAAGTCCTAACAGTAGATAAGGAGACCAAATCAAACAAATGAATTATAAAAAAAATAGACTTGTCCTTTATTTATTGAGGAAAATGACTCTCATATCTTTCTAGTGGCAAAAATATGTGAACAGTTAATTAGAAATGAAATTAGAGTCAAGTGTTTTCAATCATTGGGATGACAATAATGTGTAAGTGGGTGGCCTGTTTTAAACAGAGATTTTCACAACATATGTTTGTGGAAGTATACCATGGCATGACAAAAGGAGATTTCTAAGAAGAGTTGTTGATGCTCATCAGACTGGAAAGGGTTATGAAAACATTGCTAAAGAGTTTGGACTTTGCCAATGGACAGGCAGACAGATTGTGAAGAAATGGAGGAAAAGCAAGACCTTACTCGGGAGTGATCAACCAACACATATCACGCAAACAGGAAGGTCTATGATAGTCTGCAAGCTCCCAAGGAAACCCAAGGAAGCCTCTAAGAAACTAAAAGTCTCACATTAGCTAATGTTAATGTGCATGAGTCCACCATCAGGGGTGAACTGAACAAGAATGGTGTGCAAACTGGCTGTCTGCAGTTTGCTAAAGATCATCTGAACAAGCCAGAAGGCTATAAAAGGAATGTTTTGTGAATGGATGAGATAGATAGAGCTATTTGTTTTAAATGAGAAGCGTTATGTTCAGAGAATGAAAAAACTCTGCAATCCAGCATAAAAACCTCATATCGTCTGTAAAACATGGTGGTAGAAGTAACATGGATGAGCCCTGTTTTGCTGCACCTGGGCCGGGGTTGCTTTCCATCATGGATGGAACAATGAACTTTGAATTATACAAGCAAATTCAAAAGGAAAATGTCGGCACATCTATTCATGAGCCCAATCTCAAGAGAACATGGGTCATCCAGCAATTCAACGACCATAAGGACACAAGTCTCCCTATTAAAGAATGGTTGAAGAAGAATAAAGTTTAAGTTTTAGAATGGCCAAGGTAAAGTCCTGACCGTAATGAAATAGAAATGTGCAAAGACCTGAAATGACCAGTCCATAGGATCAAACCCACCAACATAATAGAGTTAAAGCTGCTTTGTACAGAGGAATGGGCTAAAATATCCCCAATGTGTAGTACTAGTCAACAATTATTAGAAACCTTTAGATGAAATTTTTTCTGCACCAAAGGGGTCATACCGGATGCTGAAAGCAAAGATTCACATCTTTTCATTTACAGATATATGATGTTACATCATTTTCTGCAATAAGTAAATCCCCAGGTCTAATATTTTTGACTCATTTGTTTGATTTGGTTCTTTTTATCTACTTTTAGGACTTGTGTGAAAATCTGATGTCGTTTTGTACAGAAAAAAATTATACAGAAATAAGAGAAATTCTGAAGGGTCCACAAACATTTAAGCACCACTGTACATCTTAAGGAGACCTGGACTGATGGGAGTGATGGCAATCTCCAAACAACCCTGTAGAATATGTTGACACTTTATCAGCAATAGAAAATAAATAACTGGAAATAAATAAAGAGCTATGTCCTGATCTGAAACCAAAAAACACTTAGGGCGACATGTCAGAAAAGAGGCGCTTCCACACCAGTTTTAAGGCACATTAATTGAATGTATAATGTGTCTGAATAAATAAACCTGCCAAAAATCTGGCATGTGGTATTTCTTGTATAGCATATTTAATTTGCCTAATTTAGGCGTATACCAAAAAAATTCGCATCGCATATCATTGCTAGCATATTTGATGCGCCTTCTGTAGGCACATTCAAAAGTGTCAAATGCGCCTAGTTTTGGTGTACAGCAGTTCATTTATATAGAGAATACAGTGTGAACAGTTTTGTGGTGCAAAATACACCCAAAAAAATGGTGTAGCCCTAATGGGAAATGTCACCCTTAATATGTGTGATATGCAATAAACAAGTGTGTATGCCCATTTTAATTGTAGGAAAGCACAAGGTGCCGTTATTGACGGACGTTATGTGTCACCGATCTGCCTAAGATCGGTGAAATGAAGCCCATTTGTTTTGGTGTCAGCGGAAGCGGCCACTGCCCACGGGTTTTGGTTTTTGGTGGGTATGGCAGAAAATGCCGTGACCCGGGGGGTGGGGCTTTATTGGAGCAGTTGAAGATTTTGGGGGGGAGGGCTGCCCCAAACATCCTGTCCTGGGCTTATACCCCAAAATTTTAAAAGGCCCAGCAGGCTCAGGGGGAGAGGGGGGGTACCTTACCTGGTCAAACGGCCAGATGAGCTAGTGTTTGGAAGAAACCCAAGACCCTGGGCCTTGCCTCCAGAGAGAGGGGACTGAGACCCCCTTTTGGGGGTTTCCCTTTTGCCGGGAACCAGAGTAGGGTTTACTGAATTTTTCCCCGGGGGACTGTGTTTTTTGGGAAAATTTTTTGTTTGGCTAAAAGAAAGGGCCTTTGGGTTTTTTTTCATGTTTTTGTGGAGTCCCAAGAATAAAACCTTGCTGTTTTTAAAACCCCAAAGGGGACTGCTTCCATTTGCGCTAATCCCTACAATTGGTGTCTGGGGATGGGGAAACATCCGGGTAAGAGATGCATGTCCGGGGTTAAGGGGGGGCCTGCTATTTTTAAAAACCCCAGACAAAAAATAATGGAGAAGTTTGGCTAAAAGCACCTGGTGCAGGTGAGCCCCCCAACAGCAACAAGCCCATCCCAGAGTCCGTGCGGTCACAGCAGGAAAAAAACCAGTCCTAATCCGGCGTTGGCCATAAATGGGGGAAAGGAAATCGGGGGGAACGGCCCCCAGCTAAAACCCTGTCAGGGGGCCCGGACGCAGGCGGGAAAAAAAGGTACGAGACGCCCTTCAGAAGAGGGACCCCAAAAAAAAAAAAAAAAAAAAAAAAAAAAAAAAAAAAAAAAAAAAAAAAAAAAAAACGCGTGGGAAGCCTTCCTTACCTTTCTTTGAGAGGTTCCGGAAAAAGGGGAGGACTACCCGAAAGGTGGGCACCCGGGGGCCCCCGGGCCCCCCTTTTAAAAGGCGGCCTCAAAAGGCTTATTATGACTTGTCTTGCAGGATGCCGGGGGGAAATACCCTAAGCTGAGATCAGAGATCCTGGCGCGCCTGGGGGGGCGGGGGGGGCACGGTCAATTTCCGGGCTCAGGGGGGTGCCCCAGGGGGGTTTCAGGGGGGGACGACCCCCCAGGCCCCAAATGTTTGCCCTCTTACCCCTCATCCAGTTTATGGTTTGCACCCGAGGTCTTTTCCCCCCGCCCAGATGGGGGAAAGGGTCTGATGGATCGGTGGGGTCCCCAGGGGCCCTTTTTCCCCCAAGCCAGTGCAGTGCTGGGTCGCGCGGGGAAAAACCCCAAAGCGGGTGATTTGGGTACCCTTTGGGGAAAAGGGTATCAGGCCGTGGAGCGCCCCAAGCGTTTCCAGGACCCTTTCCCCCTCCATACTGGCGTATGCGGATTTGACTTGCCCGGCCCCCCAGAAGGGGTAAAAAACCCCCCTAGGGGAAGCCCGGCCCCAAGGGCCCAAAAGGCCCTGCCAGACCCAAAACATCCAGACCCTCGTCATTTGAGATCTCTGTTTGGAAAGTCCCACGCTGCCGGGCCCCATGGGGGCCCCAATGCCCACTTGGCTGGAACCTGGATTTTCCATAGGGAGGGGGAACGTCATTGTTTGCGAAACCCGGCCTGCACAGCGGGGGATGGACACGGAGAAGGGCCCTTTCCCACTCTGTCCAATCAGGGTGAAGGGGCCCCCCTACGGGGGGCTTTGGACTCGGGGAGTTTGGTAAATTTCCCCTAACGGCCCGTTTTTCCCAAATGTTTTGGGATCCCGGGGGAAAATTTTGGGGGGCCCCGTCCCTTTACATGGGGTTTCCCAAAGTGTACCCAGGGGCAGAGTCCCCTTTTAAAATCTGTGGGGATCAGTTTTTCCCACCAAGTGGGGCATCGTCCCGGGGGTTACTGCACGAGGCGAAAAATTGGGGGGACTGCCCTCTCTTTTGGTTACTGGGGGAAAAAAGGCGGGTACAGCAAAAATTTCCCCGAGAGCTCAGACACCCCAAGACCCCTGTCCGGGAAAGGTAGTTCCCAAAATCCTGTTTTTCTGTCATGGTAGGGGAGGGGTGAGAAGAGTAACCCCTTGACGAGGGGGACCCCCGACCTGGGGGATATCTCGGGGAAATTTTGGGAGGGCCCAGCGGGCGGAAAAACCCTTGTTTGGGGGCCCCTTTTTTAAATTTGCGTGGGGGACCTTGATGGGGTCCCCCAAAGAGTCAGGGGCTGAGGAAAGATTTCCCCTTTTTTGCCTAAAGGGGAAAACTTGTTGTACGGGGTGCCCAAAACCCGTGAAGAAGGGGGTGGAAAAAAATGCTTGTTCCCAAACCCCCCTGGCGGGTTTTTTTTTATTTGGGCCTGGCTCATAGTCATGTCTTGGGGACACCTGGGGCCAGATAAGACCGTAGAAGGGGTCCTAAACCCCGATTCTTCTGGCCAGGGTGCTAACCCGGGGAAAACAAAAACCCACGCCAGTCCTGTCCCCGTGCCCGGTAAAACCCCCCCGGTCGCCAAAATTTTCCCCCAGCCCCCCTAATCCCCTTGCCTATTCTTGGAGATACCCCTTTTAGAGGGGTGGCGATGGATTTAGTTGGGGCCCCCCGGTAAAATCGGCTAGAGGGGCCCCCGTACATTCTGGTCATATGGACTTCGCCCCCAGGTACCCCAAAAATGTGCCCCCGAGGAAAAGTTTCCCCAAAAAATCATTGCTAGGGGCTTTGGGAAATTTTTTCCAAACGGGGTTTCCGAAAAAAAGATCCTGACGGTTTAGGGAAACCCCCTTTTTGTCGAGAGTAATGAAGGATCTTTGTAGGGGGGCTGAGGGTGACACAGCTAAGCACCTCGGTGTTTCACCCCCAGGGCAGATGGCTTGGTGAGCGATTTTCCCCAAAAAAAAAAAGGGCCTTGAAAGGCCCTATTTAAGAAAGTAGTCGAGGGGGTTTGGCCCAGATTGGGACTACCTTTTTCCGTATCTCCCTTTTTCTACTAGAGAGGTTCCACAAGCCCCCACAAGGGGTTTTCCCCTTTTGAATTGCTTTTGGCCCGGCATCCCAAAAGGTCTTTTTAGATATGCCCAAAGGGGACCAGGGGAAAGCGAAGTCACCCCATTAAAAAGGGCATTGGAGCATGTGGCCCCGTTGGGAGGAAAGGGTCGCTCAGGTAAACCCTATTGTTAAAAAAGCATCTCTTTTCAGGTCAAGAGGCGCAAGCGAGAGTCTTTCAACCCGGGCCCCCGGGTTAGGGAAATTTAGCCAGGGGGGGGCCCGGGGCCTGGGTTTTTGTACCAACGGTGGAGAGCAAGTTCCTGGGGAAATGAAAGGTCCTATTTAGGTTGTTTAGAAGGTGGGGGGGAGGTAAATATCGGTCCCTCAGCGGGTAAAAAAGGGGAAACCCTATCAAAACTACCACATTAACTTGCAAAGCCATGGAAAAGGGTAGGGACCCCCGGAGGCATCTTGTTTGTTGTCCCAACCAGAGACCAGTATAAAAGGCGTGAAGATTGCAGAGACCCCGTCTCCTTCTCAGACCCAAAAGTGCAGACAACTGCTGCAAAAAAAAAGGGACTTGGGTTTACAGAGGCACCCGGGCCCAAAAGGGTGTTGGGAAATGAGATTTTGGGCCGAGCTCATGTCAGAGTAAGTTTAAAAACTTTTTAGGATTCCCGAGGCCCCTAGGGGGAAAATTGGGGACAAAGGAGGGGTAAAAGGAGCGGGGCCGAAGACGTACGCCCAAGCGGCCCCACCGCGGCCTCCCGGGGGTGGATCCTCTGTGATCACCGCAGGCGAGGGGGGGTGCTGGAGGGGCCCCGCCAGGGAGTGGAGTTAAGGGGCCCCCGGTTTTTGCCAAACCCCGCCGCAAAGGGGATGGACTTGGCTACGGGACCCCCAGGGGCATACCCTGGCCCTGGCTACCCGCGGGGGGGACAAAACCGGGGTGCAAGACGGAATCCAGGCGGTGGAGTACAGGAAAAAGGAAAATGTAAGAAGGTACAGGAGGGTTTTAAAATAATATTTGCACCACCCGGATAAAGGCAGGAAATGGACGGGGTAAACACCCTCAGGGACAGCCCGGGAACACGGCAGGAAAAGGAAAAGCAAATAAGGACAGGGAAAAAAAGGAGGATACAGGGGGACACAGGACACGACGGGACGGAGGCCCGGAGCTCAGATGGGGCCAAGCACTGGACCCGCATCTAAAGGGTTTTAAAACTCCCAAAAGCAGCCTAGGGTGCTGGGGGGGGAGCTCAAGGGTGGGAAAGCAGTGGGGCACAGCAAAAGGGCTCAATGAACTGACCCAGAGTAGAGACAAGAACTTCCTCTTTAGGAGGGGTCAGAGGTAAAGAGGAAGGGGGCACAGAACAGGAAAATATAAATAAAGGGAGGAAGCTGCCCCGGGGCACGCCCTTTGGGGACAGTGCACAACAGGGGCCCAGGAAGCAAAAAAAGATGAAGGACAGGCCAAAATTCATAGAAAAACACAAAGGTGTGGGCCCCCGCAGAGGGGCCCCGCAGAGAATGGCAGGCACCCGGGCAGGCCGGGCGGTCAAGGCGGGGCCCCCCCGGCATGAACCCTGAAGGAGGTACAGAAAAATGCTAAAATTAGGTGTAAAAGAGAACTAAAAGCGGTTTGGGCCAGCCCAATTGGGGTTTTGTGCCAAAACCCAACGGTTTAGTGGGGCTTTGCAACCCACTACCGTAAGCTAAATGAGGGATTAAAGGGGGATTTATTTCCCCTGCCCCCGGGGTTTATAAGCTTATTGAGAGGGTAGGGGGCCAGCCCCGGTTTTCACCAAAACCCTTTGGGCCTGTCCCCAAAAGGGGTTTGGGAGAAACCCCCCAGCCCAAAGGGGGCCCCAGAAAAGAAGGGAAATTTTTTACAACCCCGGGGCGGGTCCCTTTCCCAAAACCCTTTAAGGGAAAGGCCCTTTGTGTTGCAGGGGGTCCCGCCACCTTTCAGAGGGCGGGGTGGACGGGGTTTGGGTCCCCACAAAGGGGATATGCCCTCAGCCTACCTTGAAAGGGCATTTTTTTATATTCAGCCGGATTGGGGAGTCCCCCTTGGAAGGTCCAAGCTGGTATAGATGCGCTAAGGGAAAAGGGGGTTTTACTATCAATCCCAGTAAATGCGCCATAGGGGAAAGGGGGAGGCCCTTTTTCTTGGGGTATTCGTGGGGGAAGGGGGGGAGATAAAGCCCCAAAGTGAACAAAAATAGAAAACCCTCCAAACCTGGCCCCGTCCCCTCAATAAGGGAAAAAAAATGAGGGGCAAATTTTTGGGGGAAATTTTGGGGTATTCCGGCCCTTTTTTCCCCAAGTTTGCTTTTAGGGTGGCGGTGCCCTAAATGACCCCAAAAGAAGGGGTTTAAAAACCGCCATGATCAAATGGTCCCAGAGGGGAGGAAGCCTTAAAAAACCCGAAGTAGCCCTATGTAGACAGCCCCCTTTTTGGTGGCCCCCGATTTCTCGGGGGAATTTTTGGTACAAACAGATGCCTCAGAGGTTGGCCTAGGAGCAGTAATGTCCCAGGTTATCAATGGGGAGGAACATCCCGTGAGTTTCCTCAGCAGGAAGCTGTCCCCTGCCGAACGTAATTACTCCATTATTGAGAGGGAATGCTTGGCCATTAAATGGGCGCTTGATTCTCTCCGGTACTACCTCCTGGGTCGGAAATTTAGGTTGGTGACGGATCATGCCCCTTTAAAATGGTTAAGGGAGAAAAAGGGCAACAATGCCAGGGTCACCCGTTGGTTCCTGGCCCTGCAAGATTTTAATTTCTCGGTGGAGCACAGGCCGGGCAAGCTGCAGGGGAATGCAGATGCCCTGTCTAGGGTACATAGTTTGATGGCTGAAGGTGCCCAGTCCCCCGGCATTGGGCAGAGGGGGGGGGGGTATGTAGGAAAGCACAAGGTGCCGTTACTGACGGACGTTATGTGTCACCGATCTGCCTAAGATCGGTGAAATGAAGCCCATTTGTTTTGGTGTCAGCGGAAGCAGGCCACTGACACAGGTTTGGTATTTGTAGTATGGCAGTAATGCCGTGATCCCGCGCGGGCTTTATTGGCGCAGTCTGAAGCGTTGGGTGGGACGGGCTGCTCCCACATCCAGTCCTGGTCTTACCAGCCCTATATAAGGCCAGCAGGCTCAGGTGAGCTGGGGGGGGGTTCCTTACCTGGTACAAACGGCTCAGATGAGCTAGTGTTTGGAAGAAAGCCAGAGCTGGGCCTTGCACTCCAGAGAGAGAGAGACTGAGACCTGCGTGTGGTTTCCTTGCCAGGGAACCAGAGTACGGTACTGCACTTATACTTGTGACTGTGTTTGTTCCGGATATCTTTTGTTTGGCTGAAGCAAGCCTGCCGTTTATTTTCATGTTTTTGTGGAGTGCACGAATAAACCTTGCTGTGTTTAACACCAAAGGACTGCTTCCATTTGCGCTAATCCCTACATAATATATACATGTATAAATACCTGAGTTTAAGAATCACCCATATACCTTCACAGCTGCTTACCAGAACAAATAAGCACAGCTAGTTCTGACCTTACTGTTGTACGACATTGAATGACTTTGAAATGTGATTCACCATCTCCTATGTCCCCTTACCATAAATCTAATTGCTCAATAATATTATGCAGGGACCAGTCACCATGCTGTGAACGATGCTGCAGGGAATATAACTCAAATTATTGATCTAACTGGAATATTAATCAACAGCAATCTTCTTCTCCTTGTTTATGGCAGATCAGGGTTTAATTTATTGCGCTCAATTACTATAATTGCAAGCACAAAGTTTTAGCCTAAAATGTTGCATAACAATGGGATGCTCATTACATATAGTGTAAATGAAATGTAAATGGATGCATAACAGTGTGGGCTTACAATCAGCAT
Source organism: Phyllomedusa bahiana (assembly GCA_025379985.1). Lineage (NCBI taxonomy): Eukaryota > Metazoa > Chordata > Amphibia > Anura > Hylidae > Phyllomedusa > Phyllomedusa bahiana. Next base: position 153,876 of record JAODAL010003232.1, read on the forward strand.
AATTGTAAATGCTGATTCCTAGTTCATGTGATGCCAATAAAAATGTGGAATACAAAGAAAATATTTTCTATTTATATGTTGCGGTACAATTCTTATAGCATACATCCTGATTATATTCTATGTAATCAGTTCTGACGCCATCAAACCTCACATTCAATTAATCCCCATAATAATTATATTGTGTTGGAAGAGGGGACCCTTTACTCCCTCGTCATCAGAGAGTATAGCTTACTCTGCCTCTAGAGTAATTAGAAATGACTGTGATTGCTTGTTTGTTTTTACAAATAATTTCTTTTTTTGTAACTCAATTGAAGAATAACACAGAAATAAGAAAAAATTCAGTCTTTTACCAAAATATTGTTTTGTAACTTAAAACAGAGTAAGACAACATTGAGACGGTTAATTGTACCCTTGTTTAACTGTCTGTATCCCAAATGTGAAATTCCAGTATTTAATTCAACAAGAGTTAGTACACCATGGAGTCTTGGAGTTTTATCTGGAATTCAGATGGTTAAAGGGTTGTGCTAACATAGACATGTATCACCAATCCACAGTGTAGGTCATGGAAGTCTCATTGCTGGGGGTCCCACCGATCACTAAAACCGTGCACTGATTATTGCCCTTGTGCAACAAGAAAGGCTTTGAATGGAGCACTGGTCAGATATGTTCACTACTGCTCCATTTAAAGCCTATGAAACCACTGAAGATAAGGAAGTACAGTGCTCGGCTATCTTTGTCAGTCACATAGACTTTGAAGAGAGCAGCAGTGCACATGTTCGACCACTGTTCAGCCCGCAATTTAGCAACTGGTGAGGGTCCCATCTGTGAGATTCTTAGCGATCAGACCTTTATCTCTTATAGTGTATCGGTCAAACACGTCTATGGCGGCACAACCCCTTAAACCCATTTAAAATTTTTATATTTCAATGAGTTCTTAAACTGACAGTACACATGAAATCAAAGTCATCTGAATCTACCAAAGATCTAATGTGTATGGGGCTTTCCGATTTTCTTCAATGATAGATATTGAGGGAAGAAACACAAATGTTCGGTGGAATTTCACAGGATAGCTGTAAGTATATTCCTAACCTGGTAATGTCCAAGTTGTGTACACCAAGGCTGTTTGGAGGTATAAGTGATGGATCACACCTAATTTTTGTCTCCATTCATTGTATACGTATAAAGAAGAATATAGAAAACATAATCTTAATGGGCTTTGTTTTCTCTATTTGTTACACACTCTTTCTGTGCCAGAGACAATAGCGTAGCCTACCAAGCTATACTGCGGAAATAGACTACATTCATAAAATAGAGAAAATGTAGTCCAATATGTTTCCTCTATTATTCTCTATGATTCTGTGGTGATATAAGCTAGTGTAGCGTTTTTCATTGTATCCTATCAGATACCAAGAACAGGGATAAAAATAAGATGACACTATATTACTTTTAATGCCAGGCAGCTGCTGCCAAGACAAATAAATTAATGGGTTGCATTTATGAAGGCATAAATGCTCAAGACAAGCACATGGTTTTGCCTTTATAGAAATCACTGGTGAGGCCACATATGGAATATTGTGTATAGTTTTGGGCACCAATGTATAAGAAGGACAATGCTGAGCTAGAGCAGGTGCAGCAGAGAGCAACCAAATTGGTTAGGTGAATGGGGAGTTTGAATACCAAGATAAGCTATCCATCTTGTGGTATTTCACCTGAGATGGCTTAGGGGTTATTTAATTACCATGTTCAAATATGAGACAGGACAGTACACACATCTTTTGCATGATCTTTTTACACCTAGACCTATAACAATGACCAGTGGGCATCCTCTTTGTCTAGAGGAAAGAAGGTTTCACCATCATCACAGACGGGGATTCTTTATGGTAAGAACGGTGAGACTATGGAACTCACTACCACAAGAGGTTGTGATGGTGGAATTAGTGACAGAGTTTAAGAAGGGTTTAGATGTTTTTCTTGAAAAATATAATATCACAGGTTATGGGGACTAGATTCTGGAAATAGGTCATTGATTCAGGGATTATTCTCATTGCTGTATTTGGAGTCTGGAAGGACTTTTTCCTATGTATGGGACAATTGTTATCTGCCTCACATGGGTTTTTGCCTTCCTCTGGATCAACTTGTAAGATTATAGGTTGGAGTTAATTGACTTGTGCCTTTTTCCAATTTTACCTACTATATTACATAGTAACATGTCAAATTATGGAACATAACTTTTTTCTATTGTATTCATACACAAATCAACAAAGAAAACTTTGTATGCCTCCATACAAACCAGATGAATATGAAGGTACAATCAAGTCCCACATACTTCAATAAGTGCCACAACTCAGCTCTTTATAATATCCCAGCCGTTAGACCTTATCTAAACTACTGTATAACAGATCTGTACTATAGTGGCCAAAGCCATACAGTGTTCAAACTGTTGCCAGCTCTTTTTTCACAAATGCATATGGAATTAACGAGAAAAAGAAATTGTCAGGCATCATCATCCCCAAAATATTTAAATTTAATTTATAAAACTACTCTCGCTTTTAATAGCAAACAGCATGAAGCAATACATTAATGTCTCATTGATTATTGGGTGACAAAACTCCCTAATAAATGCAATATGACAAAATAAGGCTGTGGTGCGAGGCGCTTCTAAAGCTCAGTTCACATCTGTGACTGAGGTCTGCTCTGAGCCTCCATTGCAGATTCTGTCAAAAATTATAGAAAAAATACTACAGCATGCTCCATTATTTTTTTCCCATTAAAACAATGGACAACACAATGGAAATCCACTAGTGGCCAGGATTGGAGATAATTATATGATTTAAAGCATGATTTTATATTTTCTGCTGCTGAGCAGTTGATTTTTCAGAGGAGTAACCAAACAGGTAATAACTGTATTGATGCATAGCAAATACACTATGAAATATACACACTGTATAATATATAACACCATGCCGTAGCAATGTTTGGACTTTTTAACTTTTTTAAACTCTAAAAGATGGAACCTGTGGGCGTCTGATTGTTGAGATCCTCAGTATTCCAGTGAGTAATATGGTCCCAATTCCTGTTTTGGTGGAGCATCAGTTGTCCATACATGGCCACCTCCCTCTCTATTCATATGCGTGGATGATACTAAAATAGACAATAGCTCTCAAATTTCCAAAACATTGTAAAATAATTTATTCAGTAAAAAAAATCATGCCATTTTCCATCATGATGGAAGACCTTGCTCAGTGATCAGGCCACCTTTTGCAGGTGCCACATTAGAGATGACACAAACCCTTTTCCCTACCCCGTGATGACGTCTGTTGTCTTCTAACAACATACAGACATGCAGGGACAAGGCCCATTTCAAGTATAATTGTATCATATAAATGTAGCCTACGTTTTCTCGATGAACAGTCTCTCGTCCGTAATTATAGAGCACATAGGGACCATTAGTACTTCTCCAACTAAGTAAAAACTCCCACTATTGCCATTTTGTCCCTCGCAGTTATTATTGCTCAACACAAAATAGTAGAAGTGCGTCAATTGTTGCCATAAAGGAACATACTTGATGATGTCAGTGCTATCTCCATGGCAGCATAAGTTAAAGAAAAGTGAGAGATAAAACAAGACAGATGTGATGGGTTTACAATAATCAGAGATCTAGAGATTGCAAAACATAGGAAGAAATGTGCATCATTAGTAACTCAGCAATGCCAGCGTGTAGCACTGGGACCATGAGAATAATATATGTATGTATATATATTTATATAATATTATATATATATATATATATATATATAATATATATATATATAATATAATATATATATAATATATATATATAATTATATATATATATATATGGTATTGGGAAGTATCGAGGCAATGTTCGCACCATGCAGATACCGTTTTAAACCTTTATAGCAGGTATACCTTTTCATTAGAGAGGTAAAGGGTATACTGCAAAAACAGATGCAACTGTAGACTTTGTTGGTTTGTAGTCATTGTTTAGCTCTGAGACAAACATTAATGTATAGATACTGACTAGATGGGCAGGAGAGCAAAACACAGTTGCATTAGGGTAGGAATACACAGAGCGGGCTCAGTGCCTATGTGTCATAGCCGAGAAACGATGTGGCGCCCCACTCCAGTGATTTTTAATTAGCTTAAAGGGGTTTTCTCGCTGCAATGATCAGATTTTAACATGAAGGGAAAGGTAGATGAAGACTATTACCAAATACATGACTGCTTGAAGTCTTGAACTTATGGACATCACCAGATGCTGTGTTTCCTCCTTTTTAATGCTCTGCCAGGCATTTTCTGCAGCGGTTTTCAGTTGTTGTTTGTTTCTGTCTGAAGTTTAATCTTTAACAAGTGAAATGCATGCTCAATTGGGTTGAGATCAGGTGACTGACGTGGTCATTCAAGAATATTCCACTTCTTTGCTTTAATAAACTCATGGGTTGCTTTGGCTTTCTGTTTTGGGTCATTGTCCATCTGTATTATAAAATACGGACCAATCAGTTTGGCTGCATTTGGCTGGATTTGAACACACAGTATGTCTCTGAATACCTCAGAAATCATCTGAATGCTTCTGTCCTGTGTCACATCATCAATAAACACTAGTGATCCAGAACCACTGGCAACCATGCATGCCCAAGCCATCACACTGCCTCTGCCTTGTTTTATTGATAATGTGGTATGCTTTGGATCATGAGCTGTACTATGCCTTCGCCATACTTTTTGCTTTTCATCAATCTGGTAGAGGTTGATCTTGGTTTCATCTGTCCAAGGAATGTTCTTCCAGAACTGTGCTGGCTTTTTTAGATGATTTTTTTAGACCAGTCTAGCCTTTTTATTCTTGAGGCTTAAGAGTGGCTTGCACTGAGCAGTGAACCCTCTATATTTACTTTCATGCAGACTTCTCTTTATGATAGATTTGGATATTGATACGCCTACATCCTGGAGAGAATTCAGAGATACTGTGTGCTCAAATCCAGCCAAATGCAGCCAAACTAGTTGGTCAGCGTTTCATAATACAGATGGACAATGACCTAAAACAGAAAGCCAAAGCAACCCAGGAGTTTATGAAAGCAAATAATAAGTAAAATATTCTTCAATGGCCAAGTCAGTCACCTGATCTCAACCCAGTTGAGCATGCATTTCACTTGTTAAAGACTAAATTTCAGTCAGAAAGGCTCAGAAACAAACAGCGACTGAAAACCACTGCAGTAAAGGCCTGGCAGAGCATGAAAAAGGAGGAAACACAACGTCTGGTGATGTCCATGAGTTCAAGACTTCAGGCAGTCATTACCAACAAAGGGGTTTCAACCAAGTATTAGAAATTAACATTTTATTTACAATTATTTCATTTACCACTCACTTTTGGTCCCTTTAAAAACAGGGCGGCACATGTTAAGGAGCTGAAACCTAAACCCTTTATCCAATTTTAATGTGGATATACTCAAATGAAATTTTGGACTTTACGTCCATGTCCATTATGTAACTAACCGTAGAGCCGTGGATATTATATTATTGGTGATGCAAAGAGCACAATGTAAATTAGTGTAATAGACACATCAAAATAAACACAAGTACATGATCCAAAACTACCAATTTCTTATAATTTGTCTGCATCCTATCAATGTAAACATAATGAAAAGGTTTGTGTTCTTTTTTTCCTCTAAAGAGAGAACATGGCGCTCCTGCTACAAAGCTTGTACAACAAGAATAAAACATTAAAACTATTGTTATTTATATGTGTTATTTGTATTGTAGTGTTTGACTATAAATGATAAATGTACTGGTAAGCGACAAGAACCTAGTTCCTATATAAAAGTGACTGGTACCTTTGGTTTGGTTGATAATCCATTATCATGTTTCAAGACTCTTTAACCCCTAAAGTTCTAAGCCTGTTTTGGATTTAAAGGGATGTTCTGGGACCTATTCATGTCCGTTGGTCCATCAAAGTATGAGTAAATATAGAAGATAAACCTAATACTTACCTTCCGGATGGTCTCCTTCACTCCCGGCTGCCGGTCCGTTCATCACAGTTGAAGCACGGAACGTTCATCGTTCACGTGACAGCTGCAGCCAATCACAGGCCACAACGTCACCTGCACGTGACTTCTCTGACCTGCAATTGGCTTGACGATGAGTGTTCACTGCTTCCTGTGGGATGAACAGACCGGCAGCCAGGAGTAAACGGGAGCGTCTGAGAGGTAAGTATGAGGTTTATCTTCTATTTTTACTCATATCCTGATGGACCAACAAGCATGAATAGGTCCAGTAAAAACCCCTTTAAGGACCAAGCCCTATTTTTCATATCTGATGTGTCACTTTATCTGAGAATAACTTTTTAATACTTTTAGCTATGCATGTGATTTTGGGTCAGTTTTCTACAGACACATTGGGGGTAGAGATGGGCGAATTTCTCAAAAATTCGGTTCGGTCACTTCGCCGAATTTTCCGTCAAAATTAGTTTCGGTCCGAATTACTTTGGAACGAATCGTGTTAAAAAACAGCTATTTCCAGGCTGCACAGAGCCTACAGGGTGTTGTAGAATGTTGTGCCATGCTTAAATATGCAGAGGGAGCTTGGTTTGGTCTTCATACAATGTTGTGTTTTAGAATGACACGCAGATAACTGCCGTCACTCTTAGAATCGCTTCACTATAAAATTCCCTGGGCACTTAAGAGGGCCAAACTGACCAAAAAGCTAAAGCGGGAATGTAGCCTGATAAAGTCATGGCAGCGAAAGCTGGAAAAAAACAAGCTGAGAGCTCAGGTGGCAACATTAGTGACAGAGTGTGGAGGTGACGGCGGCAGCCACACCAGCATGAGGTCAGACAGTGGCACAATGACATTCTGGAGGTGGCAAAAACAGGAATAGGCCACAGAGTGGCACAATGACACATTATGGAGGGCACGACAGCAACCACAGCAGCAGTATAAGGTCAGACAGTGGCACAATGACATTCTGGAGGTGGCAAAATCAGGAGTAGGCCAGAGTGGCACAATGAAACAGTGTGGAGGTGACGGCAGCAGCATGAGGTCGGAGAGTGTCACAATGACATTCTGGAGGTGGCAAAATCTGGAGTAGGCCACACAGTGGCACACTGACACAGTGTGGAGGTCACGACAGCAGTCACAGCAGCCCGCATGAGGTCAGGCAGTGGCAAAATGACATTCTGGAGGTGGCAAAAAAAAAGTAGTAGGCCACAGAGTGGGACAATGACACAGTGGGGGAGGTCACGACAGCAGCCACAGCAGCAGCATGAGGTCAAGCAGTGGCACAATGACATTCTGGAGGTGGCCAAAACAGGAGTAGGCCACAGAGTGGCACAATGATACAGTGTGGAGGGCACGACAGCAGCAGCAGCATGAGGTCAGACAGTGGCACAATGACATTCTGGAGGTGGCAAACATAGTAGGGGCCACAGAGTGGCACAATGACACAGTGTGGAGGTCACGACAGCAGCCACAGCAGCAGCATGTCAGGCAGTGGCACAATGACATTCTGGAGGTGGCAAAAGCTGGAGTAGGCCACAGAGTAGCACAATGACACAGTTTTGGGGGGGCACGAACAGCAGCATTGAGGCAGACAGTGCACAATGACATTCTGGAGTGGCAAAACAGTTTGAGGCCACAGAGTGGCACAATGATACAGTGTGGAGGTCACGGGCCGCAGCCACAGCAGCAGCATGAGGTCAGGCAGTGCCACAATGACATTCTGGAGGTGGCAAAAACTGGAGTAGGCCACAAAGTGGCACAATGACACAGTGTGGAGGGCACGACAGCAGCAGCATGAGGTCAGACAGTGGCACAATGACATTCTGGAGGTGGCAAAACAGTAGTAGGCCACAGATGGCACAATGAAACAGTTTGGAGGTCACGACAGCACCACAGCAACAGCATGAGGTCAGGCAGTGGCACAATGACTTCTGGAGGTGGCAAAATAGAAATAGGCCACAGAGTTGGGAATGACACGTGTGAGGTCACGACAACAGCCACAGCAGCACAGAGGGCAGCATGGCACAATGCAGAGTGGTAGGTCACGGTAGCAGCCACAGCAGAGCAGAGGTCAACAGTGGGAAATGACATTCTGGGGTGGCAAAACAGTAGTAGGCCACAGAGTGGGACAATGAAACAGTTGGGGGGTCACGACAGCACAAAGCAACAGCAGAGGTCGACAGTGGCAAATGACATTTGGAGGGGCAAAAAATGGAGTAGGCCACAGAGTGGCACAATGACACAGTTGGAGGCACGACCAGCAGCATGAGGTCAGACAGTGGCCAAGACATTTTGGAGGTGGCAAAAAAGTAGTAGGCCCCAAATGGGACAATGAAACGTGTTGGGGGTCCGAAACAGCCCCAGCAGCACAGAGGTCAGAAGTGGCACAATGACAGAGTTGGGGGTCCGGTACACCCCAGCAGCAGCATAGGCGACAGTGGCACAATGACATTTGGAGGGGGCAAAACAGTAGTAGGCCACGAGTGGCACAATGACAGTGTGGAGGTCAGGCAGCGCCACAGCAGCAGGGAGGGCAGGGGAGTGGCACAATGAATTTGGAGGGGGCAAAAAAGGGGGAGGCCCAGAGTGCACAAAGACACGGGTGGAGGGCCCACGCAGCAGCAGCATGAGGTCAGGCAGTGGCACAATGACATTCGGGAGGTGGCAAAACAGTAGTAGGCCACAGAGTGCCACAATGGCAGAGAGCGGCGGTGACAGCGGCAACCACAGCAGCATGAGGTCAGACAGTGGCACAATGACAAAGTGTGGAGGTGGGTGGCAATACCAGTCCCTGGTAAAGATGGTTGGTGGCAGATGGAGAAACTGTTAGCAGATGTGTGGCATCAGGCGGGTGGCGGCATCAGAATAGTGGCTGAGGCAGGTAATTTGAACCCAGACTCATTTCTCACAGTTTGGGTGAGGCGTCATGGCTGATGTAGTCTGACGCCTAAGGCATTGGTGTGTGGAAATCCTGGCCGATCCACACCTGATTCATCTCGACAAAGGTCAGTCGTTCCACATTTCCCGTGGACAAGCGGGTTCTCCTTGGGGTAACGATGGCCCCCGCCGCACTGAACACCCGCTCTGATGCCACACTACTGGCCGGGCAGGACAGCTTCTCCACTGCAAACTCGGCAAGTTGCGGCCACACATCCAGTTTGGCTGCCCAGTAGTCCAGCGGATCTTTTAACTGGGGTGGCAGAGTGCTGTCCAAGTAGGCCACCACCTGTTGGTTCAGGGACTGCTCCAGGTCCTACTGCTGCTGCTGCTGGGGACTACCCTCCTCACTAGGCGGGTGAAGGAAGCTGCTCATCAGTGACTCCAGACTTAGGTTGCTGCTGATGGAGCTGGTACTGCTCCTACCCCCCCACCTTCCCCCAGCAGCTGCGGCAGTAGTACGTGAGCGCTGAGGAACCCCCCGGTCAGACCTGTCAGAGGAGGGACGATGCCGCACATAGGCAGCGGCCAACTGACTACGGAGGATTTCCCTACAGTATTTGAGTTTGTCCTCCCTCTCAATAGCTGGGAAAAAGGCTCCCATTTTGGACCGGTAGCGAGGGTCCAATAGGGTGGAGAGCCAGAAGTCATCCCTTTGCCGGATGCTGACTATTCGGCTGTCACTAGCCAGGCAAATCAGCAGGCTGCGGGCCATCTGCACAAGTGACTCTGAAGGGCTCGCTGCCTCCATCTCCACTGTATACTGCCACGGTGCTTGCGGATCATCTTCTGCACGGTCAGCTTCTGCACCTTAGGATGGTTGGACGCATACTGTTGTCTCTTTGCAATCGCCTCGCTGAACGACTGCTGGCGCCATGAGTAGCGAGGAGCAGGAGCATCTGGACCGGGAGATGATGTCAAAGAGAAACAGCTCCCTTCTGCAGAGGTGGTGGGGCCTTGACTGGCTGCAATGGCATGCGTGCCACTGGGCGCTGCTGCTGTTGCTGCAGCGGCAGGATGGACCACCACATCTAAGCCACGTTTCTCCCAGGCCACCGGATGGTGACGCTGCATGTGTTGACGCAGGGCCGTGGTGCCAACGTTATCTCCCTGGCCACGCTTCACTTTCTGCCCACAGATTCTACATATACCCATATTCGGCTCCTCCGGTGTCTTAGCAAAGAACTGCCACACCGGCGAGTAGCTGATTTTACCGCCAACGCTCCGCACTGTGTGACTACTGCCTCCGCTGCCTTGCTGAGCCCCTGTGCCGCTACTTTCTTGGACCTGCGAAGCGGGTTTTTTACCCCGTGGCTCCCCACCTCACACTGCTGCTATCCTGCTGACTCACGGCCACACAACCCACTTGCTGGCTGCGCCGCTGCCTGACGCGCAAGCTGATGCCCTGACGACGATGAAGCCCTTGCCTCACCTGGCTCCCAAGTGTGGTCAGCTACATCATCATCTATTTTTGTTTCATAGTCACTGCTGTCCTCATCACCGGTCTTGGTATGCAGAGGCTGACCCCTCACAACATGACCTCCCATGCCACTCTCAACATCTATACTTTGCGCCTACTGCAAGAAGCAGGGGATATTGGCCCCATTTCTTCACTGCCAAGTAGCTGCTGACTGCCCTCCTCAAATTGTTCATCCTCGCTATATAGTGGCGCTGAGCCCAGACCACATAGTAGATCTCTGGCTGAGGGAACCGGATGGGACAGAGGCGGGTTGAGGACAGGTGAGGGCCGCTGACCCGCTCCCGGGCCATGCCAACTAAGGGTTGTGTCTGACGATCCCACCAATTCTTGGCTGGGGTTGTCAGATGTCATCTGGGAGGAAGTGGATGACCAAGTCAACCAATCAAAAACCATTGGGTTGCTGAACAACACATGGCCGCTAGATGACAGCGGCAGTTGTGGCCTCACCGAGTGACCCCTGCTGCGACGTCCCCTTGCTGTGCTGCGACCTGGGCCTGCTCCAGGAATGTTTGTGCCTCTGCCACTCGCAGGTGAAGAGCCTGCCACCTCTCTGTCTGAAATACTGTTTGTTCTAAAATGTACAGACACTGTTTGATGAAGATATCTGTATATGATAAATACACACCCTGTATTTGACTCCAAATGAACCCACTAAGAAGCTTGGGTAACCCTTGGATATAAATTGCGCTCCACAAATGGACAGGAAAAATTGACTTGTATGTGCCGTTTAAAAACTCTGTGTATTTTACTGAATATAAAAGCACAAACAGGCTTAATTAACCTTCAGATATGAATTATGCTACAGAATTTCTTCTGTGGCGGTGAAAAAGAAAGTTTCTTTTACTGAGTACAACTGCAGAAAAACACTTAGTTAACCCCTGGATGTAAATTGCGCCAAAGAATTGAGCAACCACAAACTAGCAGCTTTGTAGCGTGTTACAATGGCGTGTTTTTTACGCTACACAAAAAGAGGAAAACTTGTAATTAACCTTCGCTTGTGAATTATGCTACAGGAAAAATGTATTTTTTTGGCGGTGAAAAAGACGGTTTATTTTAGTCACCACAACAGCAGAACAACGCTTAATTAACCCCTGGATGTAAATTGCGCCAAGCAATTGAGCAACCACAAACTAGCAGCTTTGTAGCGTGTTACAATGGCGTGTTTTTTACGCTACACAAAAAGAGGAAAACTTGTAATTAACCTTCGCTTGTGAATTATGCTACAGGAAAAATGTATTTGTTAGCGGTGAAATAAATGGTTTCTTTGAGTCACCACAGCAGCAGAACAACGCTTAATTAACCCCTGGATGTAAATTGCGCCAAAGAATTGAGCAACCACAAACTAGCAGCTTTGTAGCGTGTTACAATGGCGTGTTTTTTACGCTACACAAAAAGAGGAAAACTTGTAATTAACCTTCGCTTGTGAATTATGCTACAGGAAAAATGTATTTTTTGGCGGTGAAAAAGACGGTTTATTTTAGTTACCACAACAGCAGAACAATGCTTAATTAACCCCTGGATGTAAATTGCGTCTAAGAATTGAGCAACCACAAACTAGCAGCTTTGTAGTTTGTTACAATGGCGTGTTTTTTACGCTAAAAAAAAAGGGGAAAAACTTGTAATTAACCTTCGCTTGTGAATATACTATAGAAAAATGTTTTTTTGGGGCGGTGAAATAAAGGGTTTTTTTTAAGTCACCACAGCAGCAGAACAACGCTTAATTAACCCCTGGATGTAAATTGCACAAAAGAATTGAGCAGCCAAAAATGAAGTGGTATTTGTAAAAATGCTGTTTCTTTAACCCCTTAACGACCAAGGGCCGCTAAGGGACTTTGCAGGGGGATCGCTCCGCTAACACCCGGCAGTAACAACCCATCAGACACCGCGGCAAAGATGGCCACGGTGTCTGAATGAACGGCGATCGGTGCCGCGCACCAATTGTTACGGTCATCGGCACCTGCGCCGATCCGACGACCGGGCATGGTGGGGGGGAGCCTTGTGAAGGCTCCCGTCACTTACACTGGCCGGTTTGCCCCACTTCCGTCCAGACAGGAAGTGGGGAAACCGCCATTTTTGTACACCCTAATGCAATGCATTAGGTTGTATTAACAATCGCACCCCCTAGTGGTCAAGCACTAGGGGGCGAGAGTACAAAAAGTACAAAAAAAAAATAGTAAATTTAAAATTCAAATCACCCCCCTTTCCCCATTTTACAAATAAAATCATTAAAATAATAAAAAAGTTACACATATTTGGTATCGCCGCATCCAAAAAAGTCCGATGTATAAAAATATAACATCATTTATCCCGTACGCTGAACACCGTAGAAGAAAAAAAAATTCCAAACGCCAAAATTGCGTTTTTTGGTAATTTTAAGTCACACAAAAAATGGAATAAAAATGATCAAAAAAGTCGCAAGCATTCCAAACTGCTGGCAATAAAAAGTACACTTCAGCCCGCAAAAAATGCCCCCTCACTGATGTCCGTAGGAGTTAGTACAAAAAAGTTATTGGTCGCACAAAATGGTGCCGTGGCGCAAATTTCAAAAATAGAAAATTTTGGAATTTTTTACGGTACCAAAACATAACGGAAACCCTACATGTTTGGTATTGCCGGATGCGTAACAACCTGTAGAATACAGATAACATTATATTTACTGAAGATTGAATGCCGTAAAAGTAAAACCCCCGCAAACATGGCGAAAATAAAAAAATTTTCACAATTTGTCCCACTTGGAATTTTTTTGCGGTTTCCCAGTATATTCTATAGTATAGTGAATAACATCATTAGAAAGTACATCTTGTCTCACAAAATAAAAGCCCTCATTTCTATGTAGGTGGAAAAATAAAAAAGTTATGGCTCTGGGAATGCGAGGAGGGAAAAACGACCGTGTCACCAAAAAAAAACCCCGGGTCCTTAAGCGGTTAAATGAATACAACAGGAACAGGCTTAGATCACCCTTGGATATTCAATCTGCTGTGAGCAGATAGCATTAACATGTATATGCAGCTGCACTGGACATACACTGGACTTCAGATCCAATATCCCAAAAAATCAGAAATAGAACGTTAAAGAAAGCAGTTTTCCCGAGACAAAGCTGAGACACCCCCCAAAAACCGCCGTATAACAAAGAGTTCTTTAGTATCAGCAATCATAAGCAGCCGCGGCAGCACCTTCGCTAATCAGTACAGTGAGAGCAGTATGAGCTCCCAGCGTCGCGCCCGGACTTATATAGTGCGGTGACGTCACAGAAACCCGCCGGTCTCTGATTGGCTTCATCTCTGCACATGTCATGTAGGCTATGTCCTTCTTCCTCCCAGAGTTCTTTGCCCCATGTGACGCCATGTGCTCGCAGCCATTTTATCAATCAAAAGCACACTTCGTTCACCCGAAATACCCAAAAGTTCGACTTCGTTCCGAACCGAAGTTTTCCTGAAATTCTAAACGAATTCCACTTCGTTAGAATCAATTCGCCCATCTCTAATTGGGCGACATGTATGAAGGGGGCTGCGCCAGAAGTCTGGCATATTTTCAGCCCAACATCAGGCACAGCCCCGTTCGCATTACTGAAAAGGCTCCCGAACACCATTATCAGGCGCATTACAGAGTGTAAGCAGCACTTTGCAATGTGCCTGATTTCAGGGGGCGTGCGGGAGGCGGGGCGCTCTAGAACCATATAAAGCTATAGATTTATAGCTTCGCTACAGCAATTCTAAGGGCATTACAGTAGGAACAGTTATACCACTTTCAAAATGGTATAACTGAACCAGAAATATCGGTTTAGCGCTAGACTGCGCCTGATTTATGACCCGTTGTAGTGTAGGTTCAAAAATCAGATGCATTCTATGCTATTATAATGCACATAGGATTTGGCGTTTAAATGCCAAATTTCATACATGCCGCCCATTGTGCTTTAATTTAGCAATTGATTTTGGTTGCAACATCTTTATTTATTTGAGAAAAATATCAAAATGTGAAAATCTTGAAAAATGTTACATTTTCAAAAATAATTTCTGCGTGTAAGACAGATAATTATATCACACAAAATAGTTTATAACTAGCATCTTCCATATGTCTACTTTTTATTTTTATATGTAAGGAGGCTTTTACATTTTGTAGCAGTTTTTCACATTTGCAAGAAAATTTGCAGCACAGACTTATTTAGAGACCAGTCCAGTTCTGACATGGCTTAGAGGGTCTTGTATTTTAGATACCTCCATAAATGACTCCACCTAAAAAAACACACACCTTAAAGTATTCAAAACAGCATTTAGGATGTATGTTAACACATTGAGAGTTCCACAGAAATTAAAACAAAGTGGAGTAGAATTTTAAAAATTTCACTTTTTTGCAGATTTTCAATTTTAAACCATTATTTACTGGAAAACGGTAGATAATAACAGGGAAATGCAACTCAATATTGATACCTCTGATTCTGCAATATTTAGAGATATCCCATTTGTGGCATTAGCTATTTGACTCAACCAAAATCCTCAGTATAGGAGGAGCACCTACTGTATTTTGAGGTCACTGTCACGGGTATGGTGGATTCGCTGGACCACCGCAAGTGATGATGACGTAAGCCACGCCAGGGAGCGGAGTCTAAGTAGCCCCCGGTATTCACCAGAGCCCGCCGCAAAGCGGGATGGACTTGCTGCGGCGTGAGGCTACCAGGTCGCTACCCCTTACGTGACTTGCTTGCGATGGCGGCCGGGGTATTGCGTGGTACAGAATCGTAATCCAGAGACGTAGTCGGGGACAGGCAGAAGGTCAGGGCAAGTGGCAAACAGGCAATGTCAGGAAACGTAGCGGAACGGACTGGTACGCGGTAAATCAGTCAGGACTTCCAACACTCTCTAGACTAGGCAACGCACACCAACGAACTGGCAGAGAATGCTGGGGGCGTAACCCTTAAATAGGACCAGCGCCCGGCAATAGACCAGTTACCGGGATGCTGGCCCTTTAAATCCAGACCAGCCGTCGCGCGCACGCCTTAGGCAGGGGGTGCACGCGGTGACCGGGACAGACAGGATCAGCATGCACTGGAGCGCGGACGGGTAAGTGCACCAGTGCCGGGACCTGGGCAGCAGGGGGATGGTCGCGGGCAGCCGCGGCACCCACGCCGGACCCCATGCGGGCACGGGGACGGCCGCGGGGGGCAGCCTGCGCCAGCCCCCATTACAGTCACATTTTCATTAGGATATATTTTAGGCCCCATGTCACATTTATGGACACCCTAAGGTGCTTAAACATTATAAACACCCCTAAATAGACCTCATTTGACAAAACTACACCCTTAGAAAATATATCCAAGGATGTAGTGAGTATATTTACCCACAGGTGTTTCACAGATGTTTTTAACTTTATGCTGTGAAGATGAAAAAAAAAAAAAAAAAATATATATATATATTTATATATAATATATATAATATATATATATATATATAATATATATATATATATATATATATATATATATATATAAATATATATATAATTTTTTTTTTTTTTTTTTTAGCAGAGAATGTTTAATTTTTATAAGGAATCCTGGAAAAAAGCACCCCAAAATATATTACCTAAAGTTCAACAATACTCTATATGTGGAACACAAATTTTGGTGGGTGGAATGTTGGATCTGTAAAACCCTCAAATTACTAGAACAGGTGAAGTCATCCCATTTTGGATTCAAAACCATGGATCTCATCTATGGGTGTATTCTTCATTTATGGCCCACAGGTGCGCCACAATTTTTTTTTAGCGTTGGGCCATGAGAATGAAAATAAAACTTTCAATTCCATCATTGTTTTTTAGGTTTCATTTTTTGCCGTGCAGCATAATTGTCATGATAACTTTACAAAAATATAAATTTTATAGTTTTTTATGTTTCACTATGTCACTGTGCACCTATTTTTTTTTCTAAAAAATCTTTTTAGATGTGCAGACCAAACATTGTCTTATATTATGTATGTCATCATAGTCTGATAGCCATAACTTTTTTATTTTTTTGTATATGGAACTGATTAATGGCTCCTTTTTTGCATGATGAGTTGACATTTTCATTGCTAACAGTGAGTTTCAGATGATTCTTTGATCACATTTTATCAAGGTTTTAGGAAGGTGGGATGAACAAAATACAGCAATCCTGGTAGTGTTTTTTTATTTTTTATAGCCCTCACTGTGCAGTATACATGACATGTTAGTTTTACTCTGCTGGGCGAAACTATTTTGGCAATATCAAATTTATATTGTTTTTGTTATGTTGTTGCAGTTTTTTTTTTTTAAATATATTGTAACGGTCAGTGGTAGTGGATCCTCTGGACCACCACAAGCGATGGTGTAAGCCACGCCAGGGAGCGGAGTCTAAGTAGGTCTGGTTTTCACCAGAGCCCGCCACAAAGCGGGATGGACTTGCTGCGGCGGATTGCTACCAGGTCGCTACCCCTGACGTGACTTGCTGGTGGCGGCGGCCTTGGTGCAGCGTGGTACAAAATCGTGAAGCAAGCTCGTAGTCGGGGACAGGCAGAAAGTCAGGACAGGCAGCAAAGGTTCGTGGTCGAGTGATGGAGGCAGAAATATACGGTACACAGTAACGGCAACAAGACACAATAGAACGCCTCCTCTCTAGGCATAGGGCACTATCGATTCAGCAAGGTTACTGGGAAGGGGCAGGGCTTAAATAGGATCAGTGCCCAATGAGACCAATCATCGGCGCGCTATCCCTTTAAATTTGGCTGCAGTACCACGCACGCACAGGAGCGTGCACCCGGACCAGAACAGGAGCCCGGCGTGGTGAGTGCCGACTGTGAGCTGCTGGCTGCGGAGACGGAGCTGCAGCATTGCCCGCCACCAGAGCCGCAGCGGGGGTGCAGGTGTGCCCGCGGCCAGACACGGGGTCTGCGGGAACACCCGTAAAATAAATTATTGTGTAAAACAATGTTTATGCATCGTTCTATTCTGATTGCCATAACTTTTTCATTTTTTTAAACTGACATTTTCATTGGTACCACTTTGGCGATAATATGAGTTTTTGATTACTTTTTTTCCATTTTATGTGCAGTGGGATTAGCAAAAATCGCAATTCTGACATTGATTTTTTACTTTGTTTTTTACAGTGTTCATTGTTAGGTTAAATAACAGGACAGATTCAGAGGTTAGGTCATTACGCACAAGGTGATACCACATATGTGCACTTGTTTATTTATTTCAGTGACAGGCATATGTAATCGGTACACTTTTTTACTTTTTATTTATTTTTTTATTTTTTTCGTTGGTCCCACTGGTATAATGGTATAATGCATGCAGTGTGCTGCAATGTATTATGCCAACTGTCATTCATCCTATCTATATCATAGACAACCGGAGGCCATTGTTTTTGATCGTGTCCCAGGGATACCGATTGAGGACAGAGGAAGTCTCCTCCCTCAGTCAAACTCCTTAGCTGCCAAGGTCGACCAATAAACGTCTGGTAACAGAGTTATCTCCACCGCAGACCAGACCTGAAGGCGACTGGTTGTCAATCACCACCGAGCTCCGGTAGCAATTGTGCGGGCACAGCTCCTTTGCTTGCAAGATCACCATGACTATCCTGTACATCATGGTGTATTAACAGGCACTGCACCATGGAACGTCAAGATGTATTAACGGGTTAAAGGGTTCTCTGCTTTTGACAATTCTTATCTGATAGAAGGCTCCCTTGACTAGGAGCAGATCACAAAGGGCGACATGTATGATTTTTGGCGCCCAGGCGCCTTTTTTTTTGCGAACGTTAGCAGCGTAAAATGTGCCTGAATCTATGAACCTGTTCTACTGCGGGTCATAGATTTAGCACTTTCTAGCTACTAAACGACAATTCTGGCTCAGGTAAATCACTTTTAAAGTGGTCTACCTGTTCCAGCAGTAATGTGCCTGGATTTGCCGTACTAAACACATAAATGTGTAGGTTTGTACGGTTGTTGTGGGACATGCCTCCAGCACGCCCCCTGATCTCAGGTTCATTACAAAGTGCTATGGGTGCTGTGTAATGTGCCTGATATTGGAGTGGGCCTGGTTAAAAATATAGCGAATGGGGCTGCAGCAGTTCTTGGGCTGAAAAGACGCCAGACTTCTGGTGCAGCCCCATACACAGGGCCGCCATACAGAGGGTACTCCCATATGGGGCCCGGAGAGATAAGGGGGCCCGCTTCAAGCAGGCCCCCTTAACTCACATAGAACAGTAGAGCACAGCGCAGCCGAGCGCCGCGCTCTACACGGGGCCTGGTGGTGGCTGGTGGTTAGCGTCGGCCCTGGGGACAGCGGCGCCGGGAGGGGCCCATTCTCTGCCTCCAGGGCCCTGCTCCGCCTCCGCTCTGGCGCCTTCATCTAAATATAGCACTGTAGGGCCGCCCACTTACTAGCCCTGCCACTACTGGGCTGCATTTGTGGTGGCCCCCCCCCTCCACCAGCTGTATTTGTGATGGGGGGGCCCCCCTGGGTGCATGTGAGGTGGGAGGCCCTCTTCCCCCACCCTAAGGCTGTATTTGAGGTCTGGGGCCCTCTTTCCCCCCCTCCCTGTATGTGTGGTGGGGGCCCCCTTCCCACCTGGCTGTGTCTGTGGTGGGGGCTGTGCTTGTGAGTGGGCCCCCTCCTCCCTGTTTGTGTGGGGGAGGAGAGGTCTTTCTCACGTACCCACATGTCCCAGAGGGGTGAAGGGGGCCCCCCACCACACACACAGCCAGGGAGAGCAGGGGGCCCTCTCAAGCCCCCACACAGTCCGGCGGAGAGGAGGGGTCCCTCGCAAGCCCCCACATGGCCGGGGGGGGGGGGAGGAATGGAGGAAGATGGGACCCTCTCAAGCCCCCACACGGCCTGGGGGGAGGAGGGGTGCCCCCCACACACATGGCACACAACTGTGCTTGAGATGGCCCTCTCCTCCCCCCTGGCCATGTGGGTGCTTGAGAGGGCCCCCCCTGGCCCTGTGGGTGCTTGAGAGGGCCACCCCCTGGCCGTGTGGGTGCTTGAGAGGGCCCTTTCCGTCCCCCCTGGCCGTTTGGGTGCTTGAGAGGGCCCTTTCCTTCCCCCTGGCCGTGTGGGTGTTTGAGAGGGCCCTCTCCTTCCCCCTGGCTGTATGACCCCAGAAACAATTTTTTCTTTTTCTTGGGTGGCGACTGGTTGTGGGGTGGTGTATGGGTGGGGCAATGTCGGGACGGCTGGAGATGGGGGTTTATTGGAGTGGGGGGTTGGGTCGGCCGAGGGGCAGAGCAGGGGACAAAGTGGGGTGGGGGGGCCAGACGCTCCAGCTGTATGGGGCCCCAAAATTTCTGATGCCGGCCCTGCCCGTACATACATGCTGCCCAAAGTGTCAATATTTTATGATGCCATCATTTTTTTCCAGCACTGCCTTAACTCTCTTCCGCATGGATTTCACTAGAGTGCTACAGGTTGCAGCCACTGGAATCCTCTTCCACTCCTCTATGACAACATTACGGATCTGGTGGATGTTAGAAACTTTGCGCTCCTCCACTTTCCATTTAAGGATGCCCTACAGATGCTCAATAGGTTTTAGGTCTGGAGATATGCTTGGTCAGTAAAGCACATTTACCTTCATTATCTGTAGCACCGCAGTGGTCGTCTTGAAGGTGTGTTTGGGGTCATTATCATGTTAGAATACTGCCCTGCTGCCCAGTTTTCAAAGGGATGGGATCATGCTCTGCCTCAGTATGTCACAGTACATGTTGGGATTCATGGATCCACAATGAACTGTAGCTCCCCACAGCTGGAAGCACTCATGGGGCCCCAAACCATGACTCTCCCACCAACATGCTTGACTGTAGGCAAAACACAATTGTCTTTGTACTTCTCACCTGGTTGCCACCACACACGCTTGTCATCATCTGAACCAAATAAGTTTATCTTAGTCTCAACTGACATGTGTGATATGTTTCATTTTGTTAAACCTTGACCAATCAAATAAATGTTACATTCATTAATAAATTACAACCAATTGCATTTAAGGCTATGTTCACACGGCTTAACTGCGGGACGTAATTACGCCCCACAATTACGCCATGTGGCCTGGGGCGGGGAGGGAGCGGGGGAGTGAGCGGGGGGCCGGCACTTCGCCGGCCCATAGACTTGCATTACCAGCGGCGCGTATACGCCGCTGGTAATTCACATGTCACTTATCTCCCCCCTCGGCGTATTCGCCAAGCAGGGAGAGGAGACGTAATCCATAGTTCTCTATGAGAACTGTGGATTACCGTAATGACTGGGCCGTTTTCAGCCCGTAATTTGCGCACTCCGGCGCGTAATTATGGACCGAAATACGGCCCATTTTAAGCCGTGTGAACATGGCCTAAAGGAGATTGTGCAATTCTCCCAATTTATTTCTATGGGAGTTTTCAATAAACCCAAGCACACTTACTGGTCTGAGCGCACAAGCTGGAATCCAACCTAAATTTACAAGATTAGACAACCCCTTTAAGAAGAAATAAAAAAATTGGCTATCTTTACATAAGGAAAGTGATATTGTATAAATACAAGGCTAAGTTGTATAGTGCCTATTGGACCAGCTTCACATTGCCATGTGTAGACAATTGTTTCCTATATTTGGTCTGCTTTACGTTTGCATATGTTTTAATTGTGGAATAGAATTGTGTAACCATCATGCCATTCTGTCCCACAAAAAAAATGTATACCGCTGTAAAGTATACTAATACGTCTATTGGAATATAAAAGACTACATTCAATCTCTAGTATAGAAGTTTTATAAAGCAGTAAAAACAGTAAGGGCATGTCCCCACAGCAAGGGTTTTCGGCTGGTTTTTCAGCCGGTTTGCGGTTTTTCAGACCGCCTGAAAAAACGGCTAAAAATTAGCATAATGGTGCTCTATGGAAAACCCGTGCAGCAGTCCCCACTGCACGGGTTTTCCGTCCAGCAATTTTTCCGCCCACGGTCCGGCCGCAAAGCATTGTGCTAGACGGAATCTGTGCAAGCCAATGTGAAGGGGGAGGGCTTTTGTCCGCTCATCGTGGAGAAAAGCCTTACCCCCCCCCCACCCACCCCGCAGCCGTGGGGACGGCCACAAAACAGGACAAATACCGGCCGGCAAACCGACCGGTATTTGTCATGTGCCGTGAGAACGCGCTCTAATGTAGTTATGAATCAGGGACATCTTTGGTCAGCTCTGGAGTTCTAGGCTCTAAATTATTATTAATTTTTAAAAAAAATTTATTGATATTTGTCATATACAGGCAGTCCTCGACTTACATTGTTCTGACTTACATCTGTCCCCTAGTTACAAACGGAGACTTATGGGGCATGCTGGCACTTGTCGTTCCATGTTCCACAGCCGATAGTAGCTGTGGAATGACAAGTTCCAGCATGCAACAGCAGCACTTTAGGTGAAAATGAGGGGAAATCTTCTTAACAGGGGCAGAGACAGCAAAACAAAAGTAAACCCCCTTCCCTGCTCTATCCAAAACAAAAAAAAAAAATACTTTTTTGCTGGAGTTACATTTGATAAATATACCTGTTCCGACTTACATACAATTTCAACTTAAGAACAAACCTACAGTCCCTATCCTGTACATAACCCGGGGACTGCCTGTACTTGGGCACAGTTTGGGACTGTCAGGTTCATATATCGCTCTTGTTAACTTACGTACTCTACAATGCCGTTGTATTATTGCAGATAATAGCACAATATGACGTGTTCTTCAATTTTGGAAGTTGAAGATAAAAGATCTATATAGGACATAGTTCAGTGAGTAGTAAGATTGTCACCGTTGATCAACATTACTATATCTAGTGAAAGGAATCACAAGTCTTGAAGGAATCATACAAAAAAGGAGTTTTAAAAAAAATATTTATATTTTTAAATCCTTCTGCTAATTTTCTCTGTTTCTTTTTACATTTGTATATTTTTAAACATTTACATTTTAGACTCTAATGTTACCACAAACCTTATGATAAAATGCAATGGACTAAAACATAATAAAATGTAATGATATAAAACATAACTTCCTATTAGAGGTTCTTCTACTTTGACTAAGGTTTTCTAGCTGGTGTTCCTTTTTTTTCAGGATAACGTCCTCTGCCTTAGTGTTCAGAGTAATATTTTACAGAGCTGAACATTCTACTTAAAACGTACTTTTCTCATGTTGTCAGTTAGATAAGGATCTATCCAAGTGAATTACATGTCTCTTTGCTTTCCTAACATGACATTTTCACCAGATCAGACACAGAAGATTTAAAACGAAATCTCAGATTTTTGTTGGATTTGGTGTTCTTGCATCGTGTCACAGACATTTTTTTTCAGGCAGGGTAACCCATGGTTACTGAGTTGCAATCACTCAGAGAACTAGGTTCCTTCCCCTTCAATTTTCTATATAAAGGGGTCTGTCAAAGAAACCCCTCAAGCTCCTCCTAGTATCAACACAGACATGAAAGAATTGAAGCAAGTACACACAGCCAAATAGCAAGGGGTATCTCAAATGACCCACTTTCCGGCTTAAATTGGCATGTGCTACTCCTCTTGGAAACTCTTGGGGGGGCCCGCGGTACTTAAGTGGGGGACTCGAAGTGAAACTTAAAGGAAACCTTGGGGTACTCACTCATACACTTACAATACTATAAGCAAATGCCCCAAATGATCAAAACCTTAATTTTATCATCTGTTTTTCTTTTTACGATAGAATGCACAAAGACCCTTAGCATTTTTTAACACGGGAATTAAAAAGAGATTTCTCAAAACAGATTTTAGGAGGTCACCATAAGTACTTGCACGGGAGCATTTTACATTGAAAAAAATAAAAATACATTTTTTTTGGTCAAATTTAAATTTCTTTTAATTTTGGGGGTTTTTCATTTTTTTTTCACCATGCTAACATGTAACTTTGTTATTAATTATAATTGTGTTTAAATTTTAATAGGGAAAAGTGATATGTAGTATATTTCATAGTAAATATTAAATTAGTATTTACATGTTTTTTACATTGAAAAATAAACCCTAACTTCATAGTATTGCACAATTTTACATTTAACAAATTGCATCATTAAAAACAGCGCTGTAGACTGGAATTGAAAATCATTTTTTTCATAATTCATTTATTGATTTAAATTTACAATATTTTTTTCCTTATAATATTAATTTTTTTAGACTTTTCAATCATTACTTCAAGCACTAATTATCCATGGCATTAAGTAAAATGGGAAAGGGCGGCAATCCTTACAAACTGCAGAATATATTGGTACTATACAAATAAGAAAACGTAACTCTCTCTTTTCCTCTCTCATCAGGATGCATTGATATGCTCAGTATAGATGGACAATTCACTTTTACAGCAGAACAACCTCAGCTGCACTGCGCCCGTTTTCCCTTAAATTTTGGGGATCCGAGGGGGTCATTTCCAAGAATAAACTTTTTTGAAAAACTGCCTGGGAGGTGACATCCTAAAGGTAAGATTACATTGACCACACCTGATATGTTTCACGTTTTATGAAATTAGATTGAAAGGTCACAGATTTGGATGACCTGTTAGTCTCCAGCTACTGCTGAACCTCTTGCCCATGCTTATTTTCTTTTAGAGTTTTGCAGATTAGTATGGATTGATGGATTTTATTTTATATAAAGGGGGGAGACACTTTTTAAAAAAA